>CM069915.1:107814776-107973156 GCA_036172215.1 Camellia granthamiana | reverse complement strand
GAAAACCCAGAACCTGTTTGGTTGCCATGAAACCCGGGAACAAAGATTACTTATTCTTGAGTAATTTACTGTTTTTGTTTTCGAATTAAATGAAAATGGACAAGAAACTAAGAAAATCTTGAAAAGAAAAAAAGAGAAAAAGAGGATCTTTGTTGATAAACCAAAAGATTTGAGTGTGAAATAGTTGAGAGAGAGAGAGAGAGAGATAGATGGGAAGACCACAGACCACCTTGCTGTGATAAAGGGCCATGGATTCCAGAAGGACATCATCTTGGTGTCTTACAAGTTACATCCAAGAAAATGGACGTGGGAAATTTCTTAAAGTTTTTCACTGTTGGTTGGTTTGATAATTAAAGAGGTATATTTAACATCTTATCCAGCTAAAGCTCACCGCCGCTGCCGTTGCTCTTTGTCTCTATGTTTGTTAGGGTTGTGATCTATCTAACATTTGAGAGATGAGAGAGAAAAGAGAAGACTGGAAAAAAAAAAAAATTCAAAATGACGTCGTTTTGAAAGTATCGCAGGAAACACCGCAGATTAACACGGCAGAGGATCCGGATTCATTACAACCCTTCAATATTAAATGAACAAATGCATGAAAACGGATCAGAAGTGATAAAAAAAAAACCTAGTGATTAAAAAAAAGGATCGACAGCCATGAAAGAGAGAGCGACGTGGTCTTCTTCAGGTTCTTCTTCTCTTCCCTTCTCTTCGTTTCTTCTTTGCTGTGTTCTCTATGTCTCTTTTCTTCTTCTCCTTATTCGCTGGTTCTCTCTGTCTTTTTTTCATTTCTTCTTTCTTTTTCTGGTCTAGCCACTGTTCTTCTTCTTCTTCTTCACTCCAACCACTGTTTTCCCTTTCTTTCTATCAGTCCCTCCTCTAAACTTTTTTTTTTCCTGCTCCAGTGCAGCCACCCCGTTTTCTTCTTCTTCTGGGTTCTCTCTATCAGTCCCTCCTTTCCTTAAACCATTTTTTTTTTCTTTTTCGTGCTCCAGTGCAGCCACCATGTCTTCTTCTTCTTCGTTATGCATGCAGGAAAGTGGTCTTCTTATTTACCTTTTCTTCTTTTCCTCTATTTTTTTTTGTTGGCTTTTTCTCTGTTCCTTTCGTTTAAGTGACAATTGCTTAGCAAATTCTCTGGTTTTCGGAGTAATGCAACAGTGCTGCTTATTTTCTTCTTTGAATTTGTCCAGCAAAGAAAGGCTGGTTTCTAGATTTTTTTTTTTTACCCCCTTTGTTGTTCATAGTCTGCTTTCTTGATTCATTACATTCTTGTAATCTGTTGTTTTGTTTTTGCTGCACCTCTACCAAAGTGAGAGAGGCTTCTACTGCTACTCTATTCCTACTCTGTAAAAAAGTACATAAAATAAGCACTGAACTCAGTATTTTACAATCAATAATAAGAGAGTGATAATGCATTTTACGCGTTGATTATAATTGCATCTTTGATTTCTGAATATGCTGCTTATTTTCTCCCTGCATATAATGTATTATTGATATTCATTTAATAGCTCATTCTTCCGAGTTTTAATCATCTGCAACTTGATGACTTTATAGGGACATAATAGATGTTGAACGCCGAGGGTGGAAAAAAAAGATCCGGCATGGAAGTATGCAACGATGTAAATCCTGAAAACCTAAGCAAGTTCAAGTGTAATTTTTGTGGAAAAGAGATGAGTGGGGGTGTTTGCCGAGTTAGGCAACAACTTGTTGGAGGGTATAGGAATGTAATTAAATGTCCTATATGCCCAACTGAGGTTAGATATGAGATGGCAGAGTATATGGCCAAAAACGCAAATGAAGGAGCAAATGAGCATGGTGCCTAACTTCGATGAAATGGTTACCGACGAAGAAGATTTTGAGGATGAGGATGAAGATGAGGTCATAGAAATCCCTCAGCATGGTAAAAAGCCCGTTTCTATTCAATATTCTACTCAAGGAACCAACTTTGTTTCTATTCAATCCAAACCTAAAAAGCCTAGGAAGATAGGGTGTTTGGATTGTTTCTTCACTGATCCATATGTGGTGCAAAAACAAAAAGGTAAGGGGAAGCAAAGTAAAATTGGCAAAAATTATCCTTACAGGAAAGTTAATGGAGTAGGCCTATGTTAGAATTGCAAGATGGATATATAACATTGGAATTCCTTTCAATGTAGTGAATTATGATAGTTTTGAACGAACGATTGAAGCTATAGGGTAATTTGGGCAGAGAATAATTAAGTTAACAATAAATTAAAATATGGGTCTGATCATACTTTTTTAAAGCCTTTAGGCTTATGTTCTATTTTTATATTGTCTTCAAGATTAAATTGATTTGAATTTAATACTTTAGGGATGTTAGAATTGCAAGATGGATATATAACATTGGAATTCCTTTCAATGTAGTGAATTATGATAGTTTTGAACGAACGATTGAAGCTATATGGTAATTTGGGCAGAGAATAATTAAGTTAACAATAAATTAAAATATTGGTATTATCATACTTTTTTAAAGCCTTTAGGCTTATGTTCTATTTTTATATTGTCTTCAAGATTAAATTGATTTGAATTTAATACTTTAGGGACTTAATTGAAAAAAATTAAAACTTTGGAGACTTAAACAAAAAAGGTATTAAACTTTAGGGACTATAATCGTAATTTATCCTAATTAGAAAGCTTAAAGGACCTAGACATTGCACAGTTACAGAAAAAAGAGAATGATCGATTATTAAGGTGTATTATTGATTAGCTAACTTTGAGATAATGATTGATTATTAAGGTGTATGAAATTACAGAAATTAGTTTAGTTAGTTTGCTTGGTATGAAAAATGGACTAATTAAAAATATGGTTTGATTTGAAGTTATTTTGATATTTTAAAAGTAATTTTTTTGTTTTGTTTTGTTTTGAGAATATCATTTTGCCTCTCAAATTATCACTCAAAAATCAATTCAATCCATTTTCATTTAATAATATCAAATTTGTATCTAAGCTATTTGATTTTGCATGAATTTTACTCTCACTGTTAGTTGCCGTTTATTATCAAACGAAAATTGCTAACATGGCATTGAAATTTCATTTTATCTCTCAAATTATCTCTAAAATATCAATTAGACTCCTAAATAAAATGATGCTTGGGGGGCTAAGTGATATTTAAGAGAGAGTTAGGGCAGTAAAATGAAATTTCAATGTCATGTTAGCAACTTTTGTTTGATTATAAACAACAATTGACAGTGGGGTAAAATTGATCCAAAATCAAATGGTTTAGATTTAAAATTGATATTATTAAAAGAATAGGAGTTGAATTGATTTTTGTTTAATGATTTAATGTGATATTTTCATACCTTAAGTTCATATCTTGATTATTTGAATTGCTTGGTGAATTTTGATGTAAAAAGGGAAAAATGATAATTTTGGCTCGGAAGGGGCTCACTGGACATTTTGGGCTAAAATGAACTAATGATTGATTTTGTCACTTTAAGATTAACTTGTTGAAGTTAATATGGGTATAAGAATAGATGGGAGTTTTTTTTATAAATTCACTTTCTAAGAGTTTTATTCCATCCAACTCATATTCATTTTGACTATTTCATTAGGTTCTATTTGAGATAAGGAGATCAAAATACCCTTTTCATCTACTTATGTTCCATTTAATTCATATTATTTTCTTATGTTTCAATAAGTCTTATGGGTGACATAATTATCAAAATATTCCTAATGTGAATGTTCACACCGTCAATGTGAATGTTCATATCGTCAATGTGTAGGGGCCCGGCCCATGTCGATCCTCCTGAGTGGCCGGAAAAATTCGAGTCGGGCCGGGGCGGGCCTGGCCCATTGACAATTTGAATATTCACATTAATAGGAGTGTAAAATTGGTCCGCGTCCTGTGGCGGCGCGAACTCGCCCGCGGCCTATGGGCGGCCCGGGGCGGGCCCGGTCCGGTTCGTTGACAATGTGAATAGAATGATCGATTATTAAGGTGTATTATTGATTAGCTAACTTTGAGATAATGATTGATTATTAAGGTGTATGAAATTACAGAAATTAGTTTAGTTAGTTTGCTTGGTATGAAAAATGGACTAATTAAAAATATGGTTTGATTTGAAGTTATTTTGATATTTTAAAAGTAATTTTTTTGTTTTGTTTTGTTTTGAGAATATCATTTTGCCTCTCAAATTATCACTCAAAAATCAATTCAATCCATTTTCATTTAATAATATCAAATTTGTATCTAAGCTATTTGATTTTGCATGAATTTTACTCTCACTGTTAGTTGCCGTTTATTATCAAACGAAAATTGCTAACATGGCATTGAAATTTCATTTTATCTCTCAAATTATCTCTAAAATATCAATTAGACTCCTAAATAAAATGATGCTTGGGGGGCTAAGTGATATTTAAGAGAGAGTTAGGGCAGTAAAATGAAATTTCAATGTCATGTTAGCAACTTTTGTTTGATTATAAACAACAATTGACAGTGGGGTAAAATTGATCCAAAATCAAATGGTTTAGATTTAAAATTGATATTATTAAAAGAATAGGAGTTGAATTGATTTTTGTTTAATGATTTAATGTGATATTTTCATACCTTAAGTTCATATCTTGATTATTTGAATTGCTTGGTGAATTTTGATGTAAAAAGGGAAAATGATAATTTTGGCTCGGAAGGGGCTCACTGGACATTTTGGGCTAAAATGAACTAATGATTGATTTTGTCACTTTAAGATTAACTTGTTGAAGTTAATATGGGTATAAGAATAGATGGGAGTTTTTTTTATAAATCCACTTTCTAAGAGTTTTATTCCATCCAACTCATATTCATTTTGACTATTTCATTAGGTTCTATTTGAGATAAGGAGATCAAAATACCCTTTTCATCTACTTATGTTCCATTTAATTCATATTATTTTCTTATGTTTCAATAAGTCTTATGGGTGACATAATTATCAAAATATTCCTAATGTGAATGTTCACACCGTCAATGTGAATGTTCATATCGTCAATGTGTAGGGGCCCGGCCCATGTCGATCCTCCTGAGTGGCCGGAAAAATTCGAGTCGGGCCGGGGCGGGCCTGGCCCATTGACAATTTGAATATTCACATTAATAGGAGTGTAAAATTGGTCCGCGTCCTGTGGCGGCGCGAAACTCGCCCGCGGCCTATGGGCGTCCCGGGGCGGGCCCGGTCCGGTTCGTTGACAATGTGAATATTCACATTGACATGTTAACATTCACATTGATAAGAGTATAAAATTGGCCCGCGGTCCATGGACGGCCAAAAGTCCGGCTGCGCCCCGGGACGGGCCCAGCCCGTTGACAATGTGAATATTCACATTGACATGTTAACATTCACATTGATAGGAGTGTAAAATTAGTCCGCGCCTCGTGGTTGCCTGAAACCCGCCCACGGCCCGTGGGCGGCCCGGGACGAGCCCGGCCCGGCCTGTTGACAATGTGAATATTTACATTGATATGTTAACATTCACATTGATAAGAGTATAAAATTGGCCAGCAGCCCAGGGTGGGCCCGGCTCGGCCCGTTGACAATGTGAATATTCACATTGATAGGAGTATAAAATTAGCCCGTGCCTCGTGGCTGCCCAAAACTCGCCTACGGCTCGTGGGCAGCCCGGGGCGGGCTTGGCCATTTTTTTTTTGATTCTTTTTATTTTTTTTTACCAAAATTTTATTATTTTTCACAAAAAAAGACACTAGGCATCAGCGCGGGCCGGGCCTTGGACCAAGCCTTGAATGGGCCTTAACCGGGCCGATGGGCCGGGCCGGGTTTCAAAGTGATGGCCCAAGCCCTAGCTTAGGATCTCGGACTAGGCTCAAGCCTAGGCCCAAACGAGCCTTTCCCTGGCCGGGTCGGGCCGGCCCACGGGCCAAAAAATTAAGCCTTGGCCCTAGCCCTGGCACAAGGGTATTCGGGCTTTGGACGGGCCGATGGATCGAGCCTCAGGTCGGGCCGGTGGGCCTGGGCCTAGCCTCGAGCTTAGGTCGGGCTTGGGCGGGCCTCGTCATTTTTTTTTTTAATTCTTTTTAATTTTTTCTACCAAAATTTTATTATTTTTCACAAAAAAATATATTGCGTCTCGGGCAGGCTGGGTCTCGGACCGAGTCTTGAATGGGCCTTAAGCGGGCCAATGGGCCGGGCCGGGCTTCAAAGTGATGACCTAGGCCCTAACCTAGGGTCTCGGACATGCTCGGGCCTGGACCCAAACGAGCCTGCCCCTGGCCGTGGGCGGGCTTCGGGCAGTCCACGGGCCGCGGGCCAATTCTAAATTCCTATTAATGTGCATTTTAACATGTTAATGTGAATATTCACATTGTCAACGCGTCGGGCCGGGCCGGGCATACCCCGGGCCGCGGGCAAGCTTCGGGCAGCGGGCAAATTTTACACTCCTATCAATGTTAATGTTAACATGTCAATGTGAATATTCACATTGTCACGGGTCGGGCCAAGCCCGCCTCGGGCTGCGGTCGGGCTTCGGGCCGCCCACGGGCTGCGGGCCAATTTTATACTTTTATCAATGTGAATGTTAACATGTCAATGTGAATATTCACATTGTCAACGGGTCGGGCCGGGCCAGGCTAGCCCCGGGCCGTGGGCGGGCTTTTGGCCGCCCATGAGCCGCGGGCCAATTTTATACTCTTATCAATGTGAATGTTAACATGTCAATGTGAATATTCACATTGTCAACGGGCCGGACCGGGCCCGCCCCAAGTCGCCCATGGGCTGCGGTGGGCTTCGGGCCGCCCACGGGCTGCGGGCCAATTTTACACTTTTATCAATGTGAATGTTAACATGTCAATGTGAATATTCAAATTGTCATCGGGCCTGGCCCACTCCGGCTCGCGGGCGGGTTTCGGGCCGCCCACGGGCCAATATTACATTCCTACCAATGTGAATTTTAAAATATGAATGTTCACATCATAAAATTGTTAATCGTTCAAAAAATATTTATAAGGGTATCAAAATTAAATATTAGGGCATAAGTGTCCAAGAAAATAGTGTAAATCAAGAAAAAGGATTTTATGGAATAAAACTGTACATACGTGGGACTAAATGGGTTAAAAAATTCCTTCATGGACTTCTTGGGTTAAAACACTTCTAAATGAGATTTATCAATAAAAATCCCATAATAAAATTGCACCCTTACAGGAAAAATGGTAATTTTGGTCTATAAAATAAAGACTAGTTATTTAGTGCTTAGAGATTATTCTATTTTATTAACCATAATAGCATTTTGGAAAAATGGCTATGAAGATTAATTTGGTGAAATTTCGTGAGTGTTCAAAAATTGTCCAAGGGTGTTAAATTTAACTGCATCGAATTATTTAAGGGGATTTGATTTTTTCTCACTTTAGTTGTTTTTTAGGCTTGACCCGGTGAGATTATTTGATTGATTTTCTTTGCCTGGCCCTGGTAGGCACGTGGCCATAGTTGGTCCAATGAGTTGGGGTAGATGGTCAAGTATCGCCACTATTTGCAGGTTAGAGTCTCCTACATGCAACTTGGATATGGAGCCTGGGGCATGATTAAGGTAAGACCTACTATGCATTTATTTATGACATGGATACAGTATGTGTTGGCGAGGCTCTATTATTTGCCTTGTTAGCGGTTATTGATTTTAGCTTATTTCTATTATTTAATTATTCTAGTGCGAGTTAATTAAATAAAATAGACTTAATGAGCTTAAATAGTTGAATCCGAAATTGGGCCGTTGCATTGCATCTACTATCTCGTATTGTTGCACATGTATGTCTTTTAAAGTAATATTATGAGATTATTACAGAGAGTGTGCGTGGTTGCTCACCCCTACCTTTTCGAGTATATTGAATTATAACCATAGGATAATTGAGCTTGCTTGCCTTTATTTATTATGAGTTATTTTTTATTGTAAGTTATCATCTTGTTTGTAATTTAAACGGTATGTTTCTTTTTTGCATTGTATTGGATGTATGCCATTTACATCAGGATGTCTGCCGAGTGAGATTAAGCATTGCATTTGAGAGAATGTTACTGTTTTTTCTCAATTTCAAGTAAGATTTTTCAATAACTACCAAACTTGACACATTTCTGAATGCAAGGTAATTTTATTCAAAAATTAATTGTTTTGTCATATTAAGATAAGGTAATGTTAATATATGAAAATGGGGCATATTTTCCAACTTAATAAAATGGCCTCTGGACATGTTTTATGAGGCCAATCAAATTTTTGACAATTTATAAAAGAAAAATAAATAGCCAAGTGATTTTGAGAAAGAAAGAGGCTAAAATGATGTTTTCAACCGAGATATCACACTTAGAATTAATTAGTTTTTGCTTACTTAATATTCTAAAAATTGAGGCGTGACAAAGACGGTTCTTCTTGTGTGTTCAATTGTATTGCTTTCATCTTTGTTTCTTTCCATTATTGTTAATATGTTGTGTGGTGTGTTATCGATGAACCTCGGTTATTTTTCTCCTGAGAATTTGGTCTAGACTTTGATTGGACAATGCTAAGCTAATGCATTTCAGCCATGCCCATTCTTTTGAGAGATGCATGTCATAATTTATATCAATTCACATGGTTCAATATGCTTAAGAAAACTGATTTTATCTCCTTGCGTGGTTTTGGGGGTTGCAAAACATTTCTAGTGTAAGTTTTCAATTAATCGAGGTTGCTAGGGGGGGCGGGAGGATAAGACGAGACAAACTTAACTTTTGGTATTATTTGCACAAAATGCCTAGATTTGAATTAGTTAGATTCTAAAAAAGATAAGGGTCTTGCCTAGGTGGCTTTAGGGATGACAATTTAAATCCGGCCTGACAGGGACCCGAACCCCCGATCCCGCTTTGAGCGGTTTTTTTCTGAAAAATATCCTTAACGGGACGGGGATGGTATTTAAAAATCAATTCCCCATTAGTTTCGGACTGGGGACAGGGATAAGTGTCCCAGCCCTATACCCGGCCCATCCCCATCCTTGTCCCTGTTAGTCCCCGAAGTGATATTACCATTTTACTCCTCTCTATATATACATAAAAACCAAACACTCCTCTCACAGACTCATACTCACTGTGTCTCTCATCTCCCTCATTCGCACTCTCTCTCTCTCCCTCCTTCACTCAGATTTCTCTCTTTCATTCTCTCACTTCTCATCATCATCATCATCATCATCATCATCA
This sequence comes from Camellia granthamiana, assembly GCA_036172215.1. Taxonomy (NCBI): domain Eukaryota; kingdom Viridiplantae; phylum Streptophyta; class Magnoliopsida; order Ericales; family Theaceae; genus Camellia; species Camellia granthamiana. The sequence goes on along the minus strand of CM069915.1, from coordinate 107,964,006 downwards.
TCCAGATCCACCACCGTGAAGCCACCAATCTGAACCGTGATGCCACCGACATGAAGCCACTGATCTGAACCGTCAAGCCACTGATCTAACAGATCGTGGTATGTGAACCGTTAAGCCACCGATCTAAACAACTCTCTCTCTCTCTATATATATGTGTGTGTGTGTGTGTATAGTGAACAAATCTGTTGTTGATGAACAAATGTTTTTTTTTTTTTAAGTTGATGATTGTGGTTCATATATAGATTGCATTATTGCTGTTGATGAACAAATCTGTTCATATACACAAATCTGTCCAAATCTGTTGTTGATGAACAAGTCTGTCCATATGCAGATTAATTTTTTTTTTTTTTTTTGTTGTTCTTGTGTGTGTGTTGAATAGATCTGTCGGGGATTTTTCGGGGTCGGGAAAATTCAATCCCCGTTAGGGGTAGGGGGTGGGGGACCGGGGGGCGGGGCTGGGGTAGGGGGAGGTGATGCATTCCCCGCCGGGGATCCGGGCGAGGGACAGGAATTTTTTTATCTTTGGGACGGGGAGTGTCATCCCCGGCTCGACTCCGGCCCGTTGCCATTCCTAGGTGGCTTCATGCTTTTAGCATAAGCTTTTATTGTTGCAACAACTAATACCTCCATCTCATATGTAGTGTGATAATATAAATTGTAACATCACTAAAATCCCAAAAGTGCAAAGTTTATTGTTATTTATTTTCAAAAGTGGCAACAAAACCTCATGTCTCGAGAGGATAACAAACAAAAGACAATAGACTCATGCCCCCAATGGGTATTGGGTAGCATACGGACCAATGATATTGCCAAACTTGCACATAGAAAAATTCAAGAAGGTAAAACAACATCCGGAGTAAAACAAATTCATGAGCCTAAATGCTAGCATGACTTGTAGAAGCATGAGAATCACCCCCAGTGGTAGTGGTGGTGGTAGTAGTAGTAGGAGTAGTAGTTGTTGTTGTAGTCGTTGTCGTGGTGTTGACAAGCACAACCAATGGACTTCTAACAGAATGAAATGCATCTGACCATACTATCTCACCAAAATCATATCTCCCTTGAGATATCTTTCGCGGTTTGAGAGTTACATAGTATGAGACTTCTTCCCAGAAGCATGAAAAGAATAAGACCCTAGGCCATACCACTATTTCCACTCCATTAGGCTCCACAATGCTTACAAAATATATGGTTGTTTTCTTGGTGCCAACATTTCGAGCAGTTCTTTTGATGGTCATTGTGGACTGGAGATTTGGAACTGTTATGGAGGGATAATTCATGTTTGCATTGGTTCTATATCCTCTTGGACAACTTACAATGGTACTGGGAGAGGGTACAACAATGCGTTTTATTATATCTTCGGTGTAGCCAATATTACAGAGGTAGAGAATGTAATCACTAGTTTTCATGTCGTAAACCAACCCTGGATCCATTGCTCGGATGGGATCAATGTGGCCAGCACCAATGTCAAATGGATCGGCAATTTTTGTTATTCCTCCATATATGATGTTGTCATGGCTTGTGTCGCAGGTATAAGCTATTATTATTTTACAATACGAAGAAGATGGAGTAACAAGTCAGTTGGATTGAAAACATTGCTCATAAATTACTTATTGCAATAACAATAATACATACAAGCCATATAAATTTTTTTTTTTTTTTTCCTCTCTAAAAAAGAAGTCCATAGAAGATGAAAAAGTACATTTTGTGCACTTTCTTAGTGAGAAAAAAAAAATAAAAAATTATGTATTTGTAGCATTACTGTAATTGATGAGCTGCATTTTAACAAGGAAATGACTTCTCTCCATTTGGAGAGTTAATTGGACCGAACCAGTTCTATCCAATGGGCTCATCATATGGTTCACTTCAACAATTCACATCGTTGATTTTTTTAGATATTTGTGGGTAAATTTTCCATGAAAAATATTAGATTGTTTTGATAATTGAAACCACATGATTTCATTGTATTTGTCTGCCAAAAAAAATAAAATAAAAAATGGATGTCATATTTTCAAAATCATATTTGTTGCTCTATATATATATATATATATTGGAACAAAACTAATGCGAGGAAATCATTTGAGTACGATTATCAAATCAATTTGATTTTTAGTTTTTTCTTTTATGAATTATCTACCAATAGGACCTAATTAACTGAACTTGACAAGTCCTCCAATCCAGCCCATCTCTCCAACTAGAAAAAAACGGAAGCTTTTAACGACATTAGTTGAGATTATAATACTGCTATATTGCTAATGGCATTGCAAAATTGTCAACAAAATTAGAAAAAACATAATAATGTACTGCGTCCAATTGATAAAACACAGAAAGAAACATTCATAAATTTGAAGACCAAGACAATTAATCCAATTATTTTGAATTTGTTAGGTAATTAATTAATTGAGGAGATTACCTGTAGTCATGAGAGCAGATCTAATTGCTGCGGGAGACCAGTGAGGGTGTGCTGATTTAAGGAGGGCAATTACCCCCAGAAACATGAGGGCATGACATTGATGTCCCTGACTGAAAATTCCAATTTACGGACCGCACATCAAATGCAAATATTGAGGGCGGGGTTTTGATTGGCCATGAGGCTAATATATTAATCCCTGGTGCACTTATATCTGGCTGTTGCGTTGCGTTGCGTTGCGTTGCGTTGCGTTGCGTTGTTACCAAATGGAAAAACAAATTTTCATCAATCAAATTATTAAGGAAATGATTTAGGTATCTAGCCAACTAGTTAGCATATATAGAAACACACAAACACACACACACACACACCCCCTACCTTGAGAATATCGGGTGAAAGTGAGCTTGGCCCCCTGGAAGAAAATGCATAAACTGCAGGTGCTGGTGACTTTTTGATAATCGTCATACTTGGTTTTATCTGCACTACGGGTTTACTTTCGTTCGAATTGCATTTACATTTACAAATACAATATTATGTTAGTTCCAACTATTAAATTTGCAATATATATATATATATATTGTCACAATTAATTTATACATTCATATTCATGTTGCATCATCCCTAGCTAGTACTATTTGGTAATATTTTTGGTTGTTTGCTTCTAATTGTAAATATGATGAGAAAGCAAACAATAATGCTTCTCTGGATGCCAAAAAAAGCAAAAAAAGAAACATGTCAACTAGATAGTAACTTTTTGATTTTTTATGAAAAAATATGTAGAAAAATAATGAGAGTGATGCGACAATTTATAATGACTTTTTGACTAAAATTAAAAGTTGCCAAATGAGACCTAAATGCAGGCTAGCCCAAACCACAATAAGATTGAATATACTCTATATATTTTATTTTCTAGATACTTCTTGTGATCAAATGGTATTTGAAACATTTACACACGTCCTAATTTATGGACTTATACTGCATCAATGCCTAACTAAGATTTTTTGAATCTTCAAGTCCCATTAAATTTTTAATAATTAGAATTACCTTTTAAACAATGATTGTTTATCATTTATAATTGTCTATAAAGGAATATGATGATTTTCAAACTTTAAATAATCAACTTTCAAATTGAAAAATTTTAAAAAAAAAATTATGTACAAAATAAAAATAAAAAACTACCTTGTTTGTTTCTAGTTTTTTGAAAACAACTTTCAGAAAATTATACTTTCTTATTTTTCATTTTTTTTTGTTTTTACTGAATTTTTTTAAATATTTTAAATTAAACTTTCTTATTTTCATTTTTTTTATTTTTACTGAATTTTTTTAATATTTTAAGTAATTTTTTTAATTTTTAGACATACCTAACATAAATACACTTAAAAAGTATACTTTTCGTGAAAAAAATCTTAAATTTTTTTACCAAATACCAAAAATACAAAAAAATTTACGAAAAGTCCGCATATTTTTCGTATTTTTGTGTATTTATTAATTTTTTAAAATATTTTTTCACAAATATTTTACTTCTTAGATACATCTATGTAAGGTGCATCTAAAAAAGTAAAAAAATACTTAAAAGTTTTAAAATATTCACTAAAAACCAAAAAAACGAAAAACAAAAAAACTTAGGGCTTGTTTGGTTTGTATTTGAGAAACATGTTTTGAGATAAAAAGTACGAAAATTTGTTTGGTTTGGTTTTTTTTTAAAAGATGTTTTGAAAAATTATTTTGAGAGAAAGTTTTGAAAAAAGTGATTGATTTGATGTGTATGAGAGAGAGATTTGTTTGGAAAACTTGTAAATCAAACAAGTTTTGAAAAAAAAATTTGGGAAAATTTGTTTGGTTTGATTACTTTTGAAAACTTATTTGTAGAGAATTTTTTCCAAAATTTTTTGAGAAACACAAACCAAATAAGGCCTTAGTTTTCAGAAAATTAAAAATAAACACGTTTTTTTTTGAAAAAAATGAATTATTTTTTTTTGTGCAAAATTGAAAATTGTGTCTATAAAGGTACATGATGATGGAACATTGATGTGTAAAACTGGAAAAAAAAAACTTTCAAGATGAAAAAATTGATAATGTTTTCAGTTTTAAAATTGAAAAAAACTAATAATGTTTTCGATTTTATTGGATAGTTGAATCAAATCAATAAGTAGAAGGGCAAAAATATTTAATCTCATGTTCTGTTTTTTTAATCAGTAGTGAAATAATTATCTGAAATATTACTATACAAAATTGATAACGTTGTTAGTTTTAAAAATTAGGAAAAACTGATAATATTTTCAATTTTACTAAATAGGATTTATCGATTCAAAAAATCTTAAATAGGACGTGAGTTATTATAATATTTGTAACTAGGAATTTTACATGTATGATTATTGCGAAGTGTTGAATAAATACCCAATCTAATAGCTTAAACTCGATTATGTATGCCTGTTGACTAGTCGTTTAGAGTACTTACTAGCGAGCTAGATCAAGATAATGATAGATTTGAGTCCCTTGGATAATGTCAACACGAATGGTGGGGAGGATATCAACATCAGCAATGATCTGCTTCCCTAGAGGCTCCACAAAGATCAAGGCCGTGGCGTTGGCTGTCCACGTTGCTTCTTCAGCCACATCAATTGACACTGATCCTACTAGTGACAAACATAAGATTACCTTCCCTATTGCTCGTTTCTTGTTCCAATAACGTTTCCGGCAAACCCTACAAATGACATCACATCATCATATGACTGCATTGCATTAATGTGTATGCATCACTTTCCTAACTCTATATATATATATGTGTGTGTGTTGTTTATTAAGAAATATAAAACAATACAAAATTATACTACTCTATCATATCATTTGGTTGAGAGAGAGGTTACCCATCCTCAAAATAATCACTTGCATCCACCAATTTTGCTTTTATTTGTTTGGCAGTTAAGCTTTCTCCCTGAACAAACAAGAAAGGAGTCGTATATTTATTTATGAGCACTACTAAATGGTAATGAATGAATCATCTTAAAGGAGGGTCATACGTACGGTTATAGAGAGGTTAGTATCAATCAATATCTGGGTTGGAAATGTTCGATCAATAGAGGAAGCAGCTACACAAAGGCTCCAAGGGGCAACATTTTGGACTAGAGATAGATCTGGCCCATCATTCCCTGCTGAGAACACCACACTAACACCCATCTGCATAGCATGAAATGAACCCACATCATTGCTTGATTCAAACAATGGAAGCAACGGCGGCGTTTTACCAAAAGAGGCTGATATGACATCTACTCCATCGTGTAGGGCATCATCAAACCCTGCCATTATATCTGCTTCACTGCATCTCCCGACAAGATTTTGACTCCAACAGACTTTGTACACCGCTAGGCGAGCCTTTGGAGCTCCTCCCCTAGCAATGCCTTGTGCAAAACCAAAAGAGCTTGCATTTTTAACTATACATCCAACTGCTGTTGAAGCTGTGTGAGTCCCGTGCCCATTAAAATCTCTAGGTGATCGATATTCTGGGTTGCTGCTCGGATTTATAGGACCGTATTCTTCCTCAAAACCTTTGAGATAGTATTGAGCTCCAATTAGCTTCCGGTTGCATGCTTTTGTTGGTTCAAAATTTTCTCCTGCTACACATTTTCCCTTCCAAGATTTTGGAATTGGCCTTGTGCCAGCCTCCTCCCTAAAACTCTCAGATTCCGGGTAGATACCTAGAGGCCAATCATAATAAGTATACGCATTCACATGTAATAGTTGCAATAGAGAAGACACTGTATCTATACAACGCCACTTCATACCCATAAAATTTACCTATAATCCTACCCAAAAAGTAAATCAATGAATTTCATTTATTGTAATTTTAAATGTACACCATACACCCTATTTTCGGGATAAATTTTCATAGTCCATAGCATTTTTGATACAATAATTCTACACACCTATAATTTTATCCAGAAATTGCAATTAATAGCTTATATTCATTCTGTACATAGATTTCACACTATATCAATTCAATTTCCACCACACAAACACATTTGGAATAAAAATATGGGACAATTTTCTAGATTAGGAGGATTTTCTTGGCAACCAAGGGCTGAGATTCTCTTGCCAGTTGCTAGATTATTATAAAAGTAGTAGAAATCTATTATAACCTATGTGGTGTATTTTTGTATTATGACTTGTTGCAAGTCAAAAGGACCACTGATGTGGGTGTTTGATTGATAGTTTCTTATCTCTAGTTTGTAGGGAGGTTGTTTCTCAGAATTTTGTTGTTGGTTTTTTGGGAGTCTTGGAATGCTTAAAAAATATTCAATTAATTTTTGGATCCAGCTCCTCCCCAGTGAAGGGTGCTGTTCGGCATTAGTGGGCCCTGAACCGGGCCCATGTTGATAATCAAATCGTTCAATATATAGAATTCGTCAAATACATTATCCCTGTAAAAAATTACATTGATTAAGTTTATGGTAATCTAAACCGTTCAATGTATAAAATTCATGGAGTATATCATTCTTACAAAAAATCACATTGATCCGATCAATGTAATTTTTTTATTTATTTTATAGACATAATATATTCGACAAATTTTATATATCGAATGATTTAAATCATTAATATGAGCTCAGATCAGGGCTCAACAGTATCGAATAACACCATCCTTGGACAGGAGTTGACCCCTTTTTTAATTATTTTTTTATTTTTTATTGAGATTAAAAATCAGTAAAATTAAATCTAGTCATTCGCCATGTGGGACCACTAAAATTGCCATAAACTTCATATCTACCTATTGACTAGCCATTTGCATGGCTTACCCTGCGGAAAGGTCAACGGACCTAGAAGTTCTTGCAAAGCTCCATCAATATACGCTCCGTTTATTTGTGTAAAAAATATTTTAAAAAAAATACATTTTATATTTTTTAATATTTGATAGGCAACGAAATTTTTTTTTAACGGTCAATAAAAAATAAATTTATTTAGGTAAAAATATTTTTTATTTACATAAAACGTTTTCTAAACTAAAGTTTTATCAATGTCACCACACCATCATCACCACTCTTACCTCTACTACCATCACCATCACTATCAACACAGCCACTGCCACTGCCACTGTCGTCCCACCACTATGCCACTACCTCTACTTCTACCTCCACCTTCGTTCCTACCTCCACCACCACCACCACCACCACCACCAAACATTGGGAAAAATATTTTCTCCATAAAACATTTTTTTTGAAAAAATTTATGTAAAAAATAATTTTCATTAAAAAATATTTTCTACCAAAACAAACAGAGACTAAATGATTGAATATTTTTATGGAATTTATATATTACCTTTCCTTTTGTATTAATAACATTCCATCGTTAAGACAATCTGCATCAAATTTAGTAAATTTTGAGTGAAATCATAACAAAAACAAACTATTTTTGTATTTTAGCTAGCATTCTTTTTTATGTAAACACTATCAGACTCTCTATTTTAAAATTTAATTTTATAAAATATTCATTTCATTCATTTTCTTTATATTTAAATAATTTTAAAATTTTGTTTCTAACGGTCAACCAGACTAACACCATTGCTGGATATGTCAGCCGACCTCCTAGACCAGACGATTGGTCGGACGTCCGCTTAGACAACCAGCGTGTTAACTGGGCTACTGTGATAGAATTCAAGAAAGTTTGTCAACCGAGACTGTCACCTTTGTCAATCAGATCTGACAACGGGCTGCCTATAACTAAGGTTGGACAACTGGACAACAAAGGAGGACAACAAAGGAGGACAACCTGCAGGACATCCTACAGGACGACCTCTTTGGGTAATCCCTATTGCAACGGTCATTTGCTGAGATCTCTAGAATGAATAATAAAATATTATATAATCTGTGAACAGTGCATTGTTACATTAAGCGATATACTGTAGCAATGTTAAATTTAGTTTCGTTGTAGTCAGGCTGATGCAAGAGTGATTTTGGACCTTGTCTTACTAATATAGCCTCAAAACTATTATAGCTAGGCTGATGCTGATGCGGATGCTGATGCTTAACACTCTATTTTCTATATGCACTATATATATATGTTATGTTCTGTGAATGTCAATTACCAATGTTTGAAGAAATAAAACAGACTTCTTATTTACTTATTCTGTTGGGCAATATAGTGCAAGTCCAAGGCTTTGTTCTGTAAGTGCATACAATACAAAGCCATGCCACTGAATCTTGGAGAGTGATCGCCGGAGTCCATTTGCACCGAAATCTACATATCACTTCTTAAGGACAGCGGACAATATCCACGCCTTGGCATATTCGTTCGATAAGTTTTCTTGTATTTTTATGCTCAGTGATTTCTGTTCATTGCCCTTATTTGTATCAAACCAGTTTGTTAATCAATTAAAGCATCCATTTGAGAATCATTTTTCCAATAGGGAGTGTTTTTTATTTTTCTTTTTTTGGTTGTTGGCTTCTGGACAACTGTTCCATTCGCCACTTTAGTAATGTTTTATTGAATTAATAATATTAATTTCTTTGCCAATCAAAAAAAGAAAAAAAGAAAAAAGAAAAAAGAAAAAAAGAAAAATTAAGACTGACATAATTGGTATGTATTTAAAAATTCTGTGTGTATCAGTCGGTTTATAATATATATTAGTTAATAACTGATTCACAATCAATACAACCGGCTTAACTATTTTATCGATTCGTTTATTTTGATATTGCTTCTTAAAACTTTGATCATGTCATGCCATCATTATTTAATCAACATGAAAAGACTATAATCATCCTTTGCATAAACATGCATGCATTGTCATAAAAAAGCTTCCATACGCTTTTGGTAAAATATAACATAGGTGCAAAAAGATAGCAGAGCAATAGAGAAACAAGAAGTTCAGCCAATTAGGTTATGGTTACAGGATAGAACATATGATTGGGCGGTCTTATTAGTGCCAACCTAGTTGGGATTGATTAGGTTCGCTATGATATTTTTTGCACTCATCCTCCTCTTTCTTTATTGTTGTAATAGTTTTCTATTTCATCAATAAAGTTCATTTTCTTTGCCGATCAAAAAAAAAAAAAAATTGGTTACAGGATAGAACAACATATATATACATATATATAGAAGTGAGTGCAAATTTAAGACCTGTATCAAAGACTCCAACAATTACGTCATCGCCATAAGCTAGTTGCAATGGAGTCGCTTCAGTACCGCTTGACAAGGTAAGGCCCAAGAAGTCCCAGCTTCTTGTGGTGTGCAACTCTAATATTCTGCTCCTAAACACCGAAACCACTCCATCCATCTCTGCATTAATTTATTATTCCTCATTAAAATAAAACAAAACAAAACAAAATAAAATAAAATAAAATAAAGAAAACTTTGTTCAGGATCTTAAGAAAATTTTGACATAAAATTAAAGCCATTTTAGAAAGTAGATAAATGGGTTAGCTTATATTACGAGCCAAGGTGGTTGCTTGGGTTGAATTAATCATTGCTGAGAAACCGGAGAAACTATGTTTGTAGCTGTACAGCATGGATTTTTCTGCCTCTTCTTTCCTATTAAAACAAAAGAAAGAAAGAAAAAAAGGAAAAAAAAAATAAAAATAGAGACTAATTATTTTAATTAAGTTATAGTTGGCTCCAATTTAGAATTGAAAGCTTTTGAGCTAACAATTAAATTAATACCTTTCAAAGACATTAGAGAGCAGCTGAAGATGATGATTAGTAGTAAGGAGAGGATCGTGCATTTGGTTCAGCCCTAAGTAAACAATGTAAACCTGTGTAAAAGGAGAATCAAAAGATAAATTAACTAAAGAAGAGGGATGGGAGATGAGAGATGATTAGAAAACAGTTTGAGCACTTTTTTGGGTTATGAAACAAAGAACATACATGAGAGGTGGATAGTGATTGCATGAAATAAAGTGAAAGTGAGAAGAATAGGCATAGGCCCCAAAAACACTGAAAAGAAGAAGTGGCCATTGTCTCCCATGCATGGAAGAACTCACATGGAGGGTTGGGATTAAATACTGTCAATTAAAAAAGGCAATGGAAAGGGAGAATGGTTGTGGAGTAACAACGAGTAGTGAGAGCATGCGTGCATTTGAAGGCTTTCAATTCAGAGCTGCAGGAACAACACTGGCATACCAGCCTCCATGGAACCATCATCATGATAATTTCCCTTCTAAGCTATAGTTGATATTTCTTTGATAAAGACGGGTGATACTATCATATACATATATACATACATATATATGCACCTCCAAGCCCCATTTCTCTCCTTTTTCCACATTTACTTTTGTACGTAGGACTACTAGTACTCTAGTATATGTATGAGTGAGTGAGAGACAGACTCTCTTGGTCTTGGGTGAATTACAGCCAAAGACCACCTTCATAAAGCTCCATCATAGTTACTATGAATACTTCCAAGAGAAATGCATGTGCCCTTCATCATTATCTCTTATGGAAAAAACTTTCTTCTACACATATATATATATATATAACCCTCATTAATTAATTAGTAGACTAAGATAACAACTGCAACTTAATATTTGTGGAATTCTTAGTGCAACTGAGGTACATTAAATCAATGCAATGGATTTCATAAAGATGAATACATCTTGTACATGGCAATGAACACTACATAAATTGTACTGAGGTAATAACTTTCATTAAGTCTTCTTTCTGCTTTTTGTACCTTACTTTCTGTATTAAACTATAAACACTTAAATTAAGCTGGATGGTATTAGTTGCATCAAACTATAAACATATTGTGTACATATCTTATATTCTGATGATCTCATACTGACTAGCATTCTACAAATTAAACTAAGTTTAATTCCAACAGTCATGAACTATCAACAATGTAATTATAAAAAAACAAATAAAAAGGAAGAAGAAGAAGAAGAAAAAGAAAACAGAATATAGAAGTAAAATCTCATTTAGGTAACATTCCTCATCTAGACCATTTAAGATCTTTAAAGCTGCTTTAGGTATTAATTACATATAAAAACAATTGGTGGATGAGAATTAATTAGAGGTATATATAGACTGTATTAGTAAGACTTATATCCTTCATTAGCTAACATAAACACATCTAGTAAGCTGTGTAGGTCTATATATTCTAATCCTTTAAGCTATTTCCTTTGTTCAAGTGTAAACAATCATTTAACCTAGTAGATGATATATAGAGTAATGAGAGACTCTTATATAGGTAGAGAGTGTATACACTAGGCAAAATAAACACCTCTACAAAACAGTGTATAACTAGTGCAGCCTGCTACAAACTTTATCCATGAGTAGAGTAATTAGGGATTGTATATTAGATATTAATGCTTCTTTCATTATTTATTTTTAGTTGGTTGCATTTATTTGATTACATATCTATCAAATTTACATCTTAAGCACCTACTCAAGAAAATGAAGCTCTAGAAGATGAAAAAATAAACCTACCTAAGTATCTATATAATGATCAACATAGGTAACTCTAATGTTAAAATTATCTATTCTAAAAATATAAACTAATTTGACTTAAAGAGGTTTATATGCAACAAATGGAATCATTGCTAAACTAGATTTTTGTTCAATACGTTGCGTAAATTAAGCTCAATTCGGTTGCTTAGTTACAATCTTATAATCAAGGACCTAAGACTTACGAAACACGATTTACCTTCCAAGATGAACTTATCATTAGACCTTCCATATGAACACTAAGAACATGCTTTGCCAATAGGCAACTAATTTCATTGACAGGAACCTATGATTGCATCTTCATGCATCATAATTTTGATTGAACTAAAGCATCTAGTTTGCTTTGATAAGCAGGGATTTCAAGTGCAAAAATAAGATTTTTTTTCTCTCTCTTAGACCATTTTTAAAGTTACTAAGATTAAATAAGAAATTTTAATCCACCTTCTATGATAAGATATTTACATAAGCCAACTAAAATCATTTGCAAAGAATCAAATTACATTTAAAGATTTATATTATTCCGAATTTGTATGTTGTAAAAGTATATGATATTAAATAGGAACAACAAACATGTAAGTTTTACAATTTTTCCAAGGAGCAGGATGTACAAATTTGTTGACAAGTCTGAGTGTATCTCAGGGTGAAAGTTGCTTGTAGATAACTGAGAGAAGAAGTAAAGGAAAGGTCATTTTAGAGGTTGAATGACAAAAATAGCTCAGCAAATCACATTTTTTTTTTGATCAGCAAAGAAAAATTTCATTAAACAGAATGAAATTAAAGGTACAAGAAGATGATATGCATCGAGAGAGATTCGGAAGTATAAAATACCCCTACTACTGCTACTCGCAACCAATCAACCAACCCCTCAGCCTCTCGATTTTTTTTTTTTAAAACAAAAAAGCTAAGCAGAACTTAACTAAAATTAAAAAACAAACAACATGAATCCCCACAACTCTATCCCACCACAACACCCAAAACCAACCACAAGAACAAACCCTGCACCCAAAACCAACTAAACTAACAAAACGAACACCGGGAACACCACCAAGCCCCACTCCTCTGACACGACCCACTCCTCTGCCGCTGCTGCATGAACAAGACACTACTGCAAGACACAGCTGCCCACGCTCCCTAGCTGCTGCCCTCCCTAGCTGCAAGACACTGCTAACCACCCACCCTAGCTGCTGCCCACACCACCTCCACACTGCTGCACCTCCACAGCTGCTACCCACTCCACCAACAAGAAAACGCCTCTGCCGAGAATACTCCAAGAGCCACCGCCGGAAACAGGCACCCACCCCGGCTGCATCACCACTGCCAACCACAATAATAATATGCAGTGATAATTTAAACCTTTTCGGTAGGAAACCAATTGAATGAACATTCATTTAGTTAACTTACCAATTAGAGCTCTAAATGTATAGCTTCAAAATACAATATGTGCTATCAAAAGGCACTTGCAGACAAGCCATTTCAACTTTCCTATCATCTAACAACACTTGGTGTTTTGACAGTTTACTTTCAGTTTCGTTGGCTTTAGTTTACACTTTGAAGAATGTGTTCCAAACCATCCTACTACAACTCTCAAAAAAAGAAAAAAAAGAAAAAAGAAGTAAATACTCAATCAATCTAGTTAGGTCCTTACTTTTATACTATCTTAATGCTTCTGTTTCCATGTGACAATAATGCCCATTGGTTCATATCAAAATCTAGAGATACGAGAATCACGACATATAATATAATAATTGTGAATGTCTTAAAACAAAGAATGTATAATTTGGAATTGAAGATCTCGTGTCATGCCTAGTATTAGGGTGTGTATATATATAATGTGAGAAACATATGCTCCCAAATGTCAAAAAATAACCTGTTGACCATTAGGACAAAATGGCTAGCTGGATTGTGTAATTTCCATATACTAGCTAACTAGTTCATAAGGAAAAAGGGGGGGGGGGGGGGGGGGGGGGGGGGGGGGGGGGGGGGGAGTGTTGTGTTATGATTGGGACTAAAATTTTGAAGATAACTATTCAAGCTTGGGAATGGGATGAATCAATTGGTGTACATTAGGTGCAGCTAATGAAGTTGATGTGATGATTGAACTTAAGATTGATAGTTTGCTTATATTGTGTCAATTCATTTAATTGGCAATAGTGTGATCTAGTGGGTTAATTAATAATTATTAATATAAAAGTATTGATCTGTTCCCCTGCCCATGTTTGTGATCATTTATGGTAAAGATTAACATATCATTAATAGTATTGATTGCAGGGCATATATCCACATTGTCAATTATTCATTATTTATCACTAGAGAGAGAGAGAGAGAGGTCAAAACAAGTGATTGTCTTAGTCTTGCTTTTCCAAGTCACTCAGAAAGAACTCAGAAACCATCTCGATAGAAAGAACACAGAAGATTGATCCATCTCGATCATCTTCCCTCTACACTATACTCTTAAAATCAACTATCATAAACATATTTGTCCTCTGCGTTTTGTCATCTCATCTCTCCAAAAAAAAAAAAAAAAGCCAATTATTTATTAATCCTCTTTAGCTTTAGCAATTTGACTACTGCTTCAATTGCATTAATTAATCCATTTCACTGCTTTAATGCTTTAACTTTTTGATGATTAGGTGTCCGAATTAGCTTACGTGAATCTCGACTAATCTTGAGACCTACGCAAAGTGTCCCTTTCATGTGGATTGGGTAAATCTCGAGCAAAATCTACAAGCGTGACCCTAAGAAATTGATATATCACATAGTGGGAGTTGAACCTCGAACAAACTAGCTCCAGAGGGAAGAAAGACGGACTCCCAGACAAGAGAGGGAATACCATGTACCAGTACTGACTAAAGGAAGGAATTAGCGCTCGGGAATCTCTGGTCATAATTATGGTATTTATGCTTGTTAGGATTTTTTTTTTTTTTTTGGATCAGCAAGAAGAAATCTTTATTGAAGAAATCCTAAACTTGTGTTGCATCAACATTTATTTTGGCAAATTCCACGACAAAGTAGTTTCCTTTTATTTCTATTTCTTAGTTGGTTGTGTTTATTTTTTGTATTGTCCTTTGTCTCATTATCTTCTTGATCTTTCAAATTGTTTTTAATGGCTGGGAGTTTCAAAGTTTCAAAATCTAGTTGTAGACAATTTTGGTGGCTCAAATACTTTGTGATCAATTGATTATTGACATAATCAATTTGAGATTTTGTAGAATAATTTTTCAAAGCATGCCTCAAAAGATATATCATGATCTTTCTTGAAATTGTTTCTTTTGTTATTTTTGCATGTGCAATATCTTTTTGGGATTATACATTGTAAAGTTGCAGATTTGTTGGCTGGAAGGTGGTTTGGCATGTGTTGCTAAAAGGCTTTGTTTTGTTGGCATAGGCATGTGCTACAAAATTGCTAGAGTGGTATTTTTGGATTTGGTTAGTCAACTCTAAAATCTTTGGAGATAATGTTATTGACAAATATGTGTGGAAGATTGTTGAGTTTTTCAGCCTAAAAGATGGGTCTATGCTGAATGAAAAGGTGACATCGCAAGGAGAAAAGTTTGGCAAAAAATAGCAGTAAAAAGTTTGCAAAATCAGCTGGTCTTGTTCACACCATCATGCCTCGGTAAAGGCCATCGCGCCCGCGACCAAGCCGCGCACATACCATGACCAAATCAACTCCCAAAAGTTGGCTCTACATCTTGCGAAGAGAGGTCACGCCCATGACCATCCAAGACCGCGACTGCGAGGAAGTCATGCCCAAGCTTATTTAAGACAGGCTCAGTAGGAACATTAATATATCTCTTGCACACTTTTTCTGAGCACTCTCTCTTAAGCTTTTCTGAGTATTTTTTTATCTTTTGAGAGATTATTTTTATGAGTGAAATACATTTTTGTGAGAGAGATAATTTTGTTGTAGAGAGATTTTGCTAAGTATTTGAGAGTGAACTTTGTAGTGAGGATTACTTGTAACACTCTCATATGCTTGATGATTCATTAGTATCTAATAACCTCAAAGCTAATCATCAAGCTATTAGAAGTCTTTTAATCCTTTCAATTGTGAACCTTCTTGGTGGATTCCAAGATTGTAGACTTCGATGGATTTTGAAGTCATTGGTGTTGTGGCAATTTGACATCCGTTGCGGAGATCCAGTGGAGGAAGAAGTGTGACTCGTAGGTTGGACAAACATACATGCCTGGAGTGGCCTTTGTAAGATGTTTCTTGTGCTCTTTTCTGTCATAGTGGATTGTTCGCTTGGCTAAGGGCTTGTGACTTTTTATCACAAGTTGGTGGATTCCAATTGTGATTTTTTCACATGAAAAATCTTTTGTGTTGTCGTTTAATTTTATCTTACTCTCTTTCTCTCTCTTATCTACATTAATCATGGTGGTATAATTTTTAATTTGGATTATCTAAATTGACAATCACTTGTCAGATGACAAATCTAGATTTTCAAAAGGAGTTTTCGATAAAACTAGATTTTTCAATTGGTATTAGAGAGGGCAGCTCGTATTTTGTTTTCTCAAAACTATAGGAGCATGATCCTTAAGTGTTTTTTTGATTATGGATTCAAATAATGTTTCTCATAAACATCCTTTGCTTAACGGAACCAACTATAGTTTTTGGAAAGCTTGGATGAGTGCACATTTAAAATCTGTTGATGAAAGAGTTTGGCAATCTGTTATTAAAGGATGGAGTGAACCCATGATCACCGTAGATGGAGAAAGTATTCCCAAAGTTGTTGAAAACTAGAATACAACTGATTTTACTAATGTAAATTGGAATAGCAAGACTATTAATGCTATTTTTGGCTATGTCACACAAGAAGAGTTTCATCGTGTAAGTACGTGTGAAATTACCAAAGAAGCATAAGATATCCTTAAGACAGTGCACGAGGGCACAAACGCTGTTAAACGAAGCAAACTTCAAAAGCTCACATCTAATTTTGAAATGCTTCTAATGAAAGATGATGAGACATTTGATGATTTTTATGCAAACCTCAGTGACATTGTTAATTCCTGTTTTGCATTGGGAGAGAAAATTCCCGAGTCTAAGGTTGTTGCTAAAATTTTGAAATCATTGCCCGATCGTTTCCAATCAAAGGTGACATCTATTGAAGAAGCTCAAGATGTTGATAATCTTAAGCTGAATCAATTGATTGGAAACTTACAAACGTATGAGAGCAACATTTTTTCTAAAAAGAAACAAAAAGATAATCTTGCTTTTACAAGCTCTCATAAGGATGTTCAAACTTCCAAGGAAGATGATGATTTTTGAATCTGAAATGATGGCTCTTTTTACAAAGCAATTTCAAAAAATTTTGAAAAAGAAAAAGCCAAATTTCAGAGATTCAAATCCTAGGAAGAAGGATAATGATGAGCAAAATTTTGCGAAATCTGACAAAAAGAAATTTCATGAAATACAATGCTATGAATTTTAAGGGTTTGGTCACATAGCAACCGAGTGTCTTTCCAATAAGAATAGAAAGAAAGCTCTCAAAATGACACGGGTTGATGAGAGTAATTCTGAGAATGAGGAAGGAAAAGAAGGCTCAAGCGAAGATCAATTTATGGCTTTTTCTGTTACATCTTCAAAAATTGAGCAAGAAGCAACCTACAATGCCTTGGTTGCGAGTCTTGATCCAGCCACAGAAAAAGAAGACGACTTTGAAAGTGAAGATGAGACACCTATGTAAAGATGTACAATGAGTGCCTTAACCTATCAAAACAAAAAGGCGAACTCATTGCAAGTTTGGAAGAAGTGAGAAGGAGGAAGCTCAATTAATGAAGGAGCTCTTAGGAGCTCAAACAAAAATAAGCTTTCTCACTAATGAAAAGAGCATTTTGATTGATGAACTCTCTATTTGCAAAAATTAGAGAGAGTTTTTCCTTGGTGCTCATGATGAGCTTAAAAAGAGCTTTGATCTCCTTAAAGAGGATGTTGAAAATTTGGCCAAGACAAGAAAAGAGCTAGAAGACAAGTGCACCAAGAGGGAACTTGAATTAATTGGAGCAAATGCCACACTTACGTTGTGGAATACAAGTTCGAAGAATTTAGATGCGGTTCCAAATTCACAAAAATTGGCTCATGATAAGAGTGGACTTGGCTACTTCAACAATCAAGACTCCAAGCTGGAAGCGTCATCTTCCAACAATGCAAGCACTCAAGAGGTTAAGGGCCTTGATGAAGGAAAATGTTTAATTTCTTTAATTTCAAATTTGACTCATGAAAATGCTTTGAAAAAGAAATTTATACCCGTTTGCCATCATTGTGGAGTAATGGTCATATTAGGCCTCATTACATGAATTTGTATAAGGCCAACCATGGCAGGGGTGGAAGTGCTTCTAGACAAGCTTAAAGGCCATAACATGTGCACAAGCAGCCACAACATGAGCACAATTGGAACGTTCAATGGGGGTAAGCCGGTAACAAGGTATCCTAAAGATGGTAAGCCTGTTTTTTGGTGTGATTTTTGTGAAAAATTTGGCTATCTTCGTTCTTTTTGTTATGTGCTTAATGGTTATGATTTGCTGAGAGTAAATCCAAATGTTCAACAAGGTGGTCACTTTTCACAAATTCATGATAAACTTTCTCATGATAAATCTACATTGGTTTGGATGATGAAGGATGATCTGAAATGAAATTGGTGCTTTTGTTTCTTGTACATATGATCTTTTTTTGTTGTTGTTGTTTCTTTTGATTATCTTGTCATGTCTTTTTTGTTCATTGTGTCATTCATCCTTGAGTTTTTGAGTCTTTTTCTATGTTGTTGAGTCCGTTGTTATTTTATTTTTTAAAATTTTTTTTTTCAGTCTCAAGGGCAATTTCTTAGAATGATTTGGAGGTAAGAAATGATTTGCAGGCGAACTTGACTTTTGAACATAAGATTTTGGCTCATTTTGAAATTTTTTTCCTTAAACTCTTCATAGTCTTGTGAAAAATTTTGTTTTTACAAATCCATGGCATGTTCTCTTTGTGTAATTTACATCTCATTTGAAAAATTTGAGGATTGGTGAATTTTATCTCATTGTGTACACATATTTTGGGAAACCTAAATGTTTATCTTTTGCTCATGAGAGATCTTGAACCTTATGTCTATTTTTCACTAGCGTGACGTTTTTGGATTGACTGCTACCAAGCTATCAATGTTTGATGAGAGTTGTGCTGAAATATTTATTTTTTGCGATGCTCAAGGAAAAGGGCTGCATGTAAGAGTGAGTTATAGTTGCCATGTTTTAGAGGATAAAATTCATGTTTCATTGGTTTTAGATACCGCTCTTAGTAGTGTGAAAGCCACACTTCATGTTTTCAAATATATATATATATATATAAAATATATGGAGAAGAAGGTGTTGGAAAAATTATTGGCTCTCAATATCACACAATGAAAACTTGAGGTTTGACTTCCGAAAAGGGTAATGCGTTATTTTGAAACAAAATGTTTGAATTGAAATTTTCATGGCATTGGTAAACATGGTGTCTTTTCCTCTTCACATAACACACTTCCTTTATATGAGAATCTTGTACACCAAATTCTATTTCTTTCTAAGTGAGTGTATTTTACAATTTGCAGTACATTGTCATATTTGTTCAAAATTCTATTTTTCATCAGAGGACAGGGGTTTAATTATTTTGAGTTTCTAAATTAAAAAAAAAAAAATGGTCGCGCCCGCGGTCCTAACCATCGCGCCTGCGATGGTTCTGTTTTCATTTAGTCACGTCTGCGACTTGATTTCCCTCTCCTATGCGACTGTTCCTCATCTTGTGCTGCTAGGGTTTGTTTTTCTTGGGTTTTTCATCAAATCTCCTTGATTCTTAGGTAATTTCTTCATCCTTCTTCTTGATTTTGTGTTATATTTTGTGGATTTCAGTATTGATTTTGGTTTTTTACCCTGGGTTTTGCATCCTTGTGTCCCTTTATTTTTTCCTTTGATTTTGTTTGAGGGTTTGTGGTTCTTGCTAAGTTATCTTCTCTGTACTCATTGTAGGAGGAAAACTTTTTCTTGATTAGACTCCTTTTTGGTTTATTGTCTTTTTGCTTGGAGCCCTAGATTTGAGTCTCATTTTTTTTTTGAGTAGATTTGTGGCTTTGTTGTCCTAGAGTGTTTTTCCATATTTGTTTTTGGTGGTTAATTTCTTAGTATTTTTTTCTTGGCATTTGTTTTTGTTTCATCTTTTTCATTTGATAGTCTCTTTGTGTTGAGTCCATGGCTTCATCTTCTTCAAAAAAGAGAACCAAACAAGCTACAAGAAAGAGAAATTTCAACTCATATTCTTTTCACTCTAAAGATTGTCAAAATCTTTTTCACGTTCGTTTTGTTGAATGTACTGTGTTGCTAGAACACAATGTAGAACCTAACACATTTGATGATCTTCCCGTGAGACCTTGGTTTGAATGTTTGAGTGGTAATGCGATATTGGATTTGATGGCATTGTGAATAGGAGTTGGGTTAGAGAATTTTATTGCAACATACATTTTGTTGCCCCTGATTTATCTTCCTTTCAGAGTTATGTTCGAGGTAAAAGATTTGTGTTTAATCCTAATTTTGTTGCTACTATTCTTGGCCTAGAAAGACCTCTTGTGTGTGATTATTCCCAGGATAGGCGTGATGAGACGGGTTCAATAGATTTTATTGTCATTGCATCTACTTTGTTAGGTGCTCCTTATAATTGGTTTTCAGGTGTTTCTATTCCTCATCGTTTTCTCATTACCCCCAATCGGATTTTGAACCTTATTATCTCATACAATGTCACTCATACTTCACATTTTTCCGATCTGTCTCAAGATCAAGGGTACTTTTTTCATGCCATTAGACAAAATTTATCTATTGATGTCCCTTTGGTTGTTTATCGCCACATGATAGCTGTGTTTAATGGAAAGAAATCTCTTGGCTTGCCATATGCATCACTTCTCACAAAATTTCTGTCATCTCAAGAAGTTCCCTTTGACAATGTAGATGATATGGTGGAAATTGATAACCCTATCTCCAAACTAACTGTTAGTTTAAATAATGCTCAAGTGAGGGAGAGAGCTGGTCAAGCTCCAATTGAGCATGGTGGACATGGTAGAAGAGGATGACATGGTGTTCTCGCTGAAAAAGGTATTGAGGGGGAGCTTGCAACTTTTCAAACCATTCAATAACATATTTTTCAAATGCAAGCTTCTTAATTAGAATTTCAGGAGGAAATGCGTGGACGGATAGATTAACAGGATGCTCAGCTAGATCAATTTGATTCCCAATTTGACCGCATTGATTAGTCCACCGCCTATCTTGCTACGCAGTTTCAGGAGTTTTTTATGCAATGTTTTTATTGTTGTGATTAATGGTTTGCTTTTCGCGTATGAAATTGGTCTAATAAGTTTTTGTGGTTTTCTTTTCTTGTATGAAATTGGTCTAATAAGTTTTTGTGCAAGATTTTGGGTTTTGTCACGGAATTGCCAAAGGGGGAGATTGTTAGGATTTTTAACCTAAACTTGTGTTGCATCAACATTTATTTTGGCAAATTCCATGACAAAGCAATTTCATTTGATTTATATTTCTTAGTTGGTTGTGTTTGTTTTTTGTATTGTCCTTTTGTCGCATTATCTTCTTGATCTTTCAAATTATTTTTAATGGCCGGGAGTTTCAAAGTTTCAAAATCTAGTTGTAGGCAATTTCGGTGGCTCAAATACTTTGTGGTCAATTGATTATTTACATAATCAATTTGAGATTTGTAGAACAATTTTTCAAAGTATGCCTCAAAAGATATATCATGATCTTTCTTGAAATTGTTTCTTTCGTTATTTTTGCATGTGCAATATCGTTTTGGGATTATGCATTTTAAAGTTGTAGATTTGTTGGCATGAAGGTGGTTTGGCATGTGTTACTAAAAGGCTTTGTTTTGTTGGCATAGACATGTGCTACAAAAGTGCTAGAGTTGTATTTTTGATTTGGTTAGTCAACTCTAAAATCTTTGGAGATAATGTTGTTGACAAATATGTGTGGAAGATTGTTCAGTTTTTCAGCCTGAAAGATGGGTTTATGCTCAGAGAAAATGTGACATCGTATGGAGAAAAGTTTGGCGGAAAGTAGTAGCAAGAAGTCTGTAAAATCAGCTGGTCTCGTTCACACCATCGCTTCTACAGTAAAGGCCATCGTGCTCACAGCCAGACCGCGCATAGGCCACGACCAAATCAGCTCCCAGAAGCACTGGACTCCCTACGGGCCTGCATAGCGTAGCAGCCTAACCCCCAAGAGCCCCAGTCTATATACGTATCTTCTCACATAAGCTCGAGTGAGGCGTGAGTCTGTATCCCGCAAAGAGAGACCATCCAAGACCGTGACCACAACCATCTGGTCCACAGCCGCGTGGAAGTCCTGCCCAGGCTTATTTAAGGCAAGCTCGACAAGAACATCGATATATCTCTTGCACACCTTTTCTGAGCACTCTCTCCTAAGCTCTTTTGAGTATTTTTATCTTTTGAGAGATCATTTTTATAAGTAAAATACATTTTTGTGAGAGAGATCATTTTATTGTAGAGAGATTTTGCTAAGTATTTGAGGGTGAACTTTGTAGTGAAGATTACTTGTAATACTCTCATGTGCTTGATGATTCATTAGCATCTAAAAACCTCAAAGCTAATCATCAAGCTGTTATAAGTCTTTCACTCCTTTCACTTGTGAACCGTCTTGGTGGATGTAGACACCCCATTTTTGACCGACCTTAAGACTCAGACGTCACCGATTGAGCGCTTGGTGATGTTGTATACTGTGCTCGTTCAGAAGTCTCAGAGTTGCGGCCGTGCGCCCTGCCTCCGGACTTCCGAACTTTCTTCTCTACCTTGTCTCGGTTTGCGAACCAGGCTCGGTTTTCTCTGTTTTCTTTCCTAAGGGAAGGGAGTGGTCCTGTAGACTATCTCTCAGTGGCCGTGAGCTACTTTTTGTGGCCGTAGGCCATTTTGCCCATTTCGGAGCCCGGTTCCCGGTTTTCGGGATCGTCAGGCCGTGTGCCTCGGCTCGGGACCGCCCAACCATCTCCGAGTTCTCCGGTTTTTGGCAAGTGCCTCTGTTTTATAGTTCCGAGGAACACTGGGGCCTCTGATGCCCACTTCGTGGCCGTATGCCACTTTCGGTGCCTGTAGCCGGTTTTCGGGACCCCGAATCACGCGGTTTGGGCCCCGAGCATTCATTTTGCATCGGTTTTCTCTGATTTTTGGCAGGAACCTCTGTTTTGTCATTCCAAAGGACACTGGGGTCGCAGATACCCACTTCGCTGCCGAACACCACTTCCGGCACCCGCAGCCCATTTTCGGGATCCCGAATGGCTCGGTTTTGGCCCCGAGCGTTCATTTCTCATTAGTTTTTGTTCAAATTTGGCAGGTACCTCTGTTTCAACACCAGGAAGATCCCTGGGGGGTGGGAGGCCAGCAATTATCCCAGATAACCAGTTTCGCTCCTCCGGAGCCCGTTTTTCTCACTTCCGGGCCAATGTTGACCACCCTGGGGGTATTTTCTTCCCACCAAAGCCACATATCTGTGATCAGGAGACATGGGAGGACCCTAAACAAGCATGGTCGGCCAGAAAATTGGGAGTTCATTTTTGGGCCTCTCCTTCAAGTCCAATGTTGTGGCCCCTGCTTCAGTGTTGCCAAATTCCAACCTTGGGACCTTGTTCCACACATTTGGGAGGACACCAAGGGTATATGGTCGGCCAGAAATTGTGCATTTCATTTTTGAGGCTCTCCTTCAAGCTCTATGTTGTGGCTCCTGCTTCAGAGTTGCCAGATTCCGACCTTGGGGCCTTGATCTACACACATGGGAAGACACCACTGCATGGTGGTCGGCCAGCAATTTTTGAGTTCATTTTTTGGGGGTGGCCGGCCGGCCATGGTGGGTGGCTGGCCGACCAGGTGGGGTGGCCGGCCGGCCACCTCCCAGAAAGTTACCTGGCCGGCCAGCTTCCTTCTTTCCAGCTCAGTACAGCTGTCCGGATATTTTTGCTGAAATATCCCCCCATCCGGGGGATATTTTGGGAGGGAAAGCTTGGATGCTTCTCCCTCCCCTTTTACACCTTTTCTCCCTTATTTAAAGGGACCAACAGCTCCTTTGCCTAGGTTAGAAAATTTGCTCTCAAGAACACCTCTCCCAAATCCTCCATTTCCATAGCTAAAAACTCAAAAAAACCTTCAAGTCTCTAGCTCTTCTCTTCATCAACCCTTAGCTCCACCATGCCAACTTCGATTCCAGCAGCTAGGAAGTGAATTTCAGAGGTTGAGAAGCTACAAATCAAAGCCAAGAAGCAAAGAAAGACAAGTCTTCAAGGGTAAGTATTCAAAACCAACTTTTAGGGCTTTTTCTTGATATTTTTTTATACTCTAATTGGTTGAGAATTAGGGGTCCGACCCCTACTGCTTTCTTGCTCATTTTGAGCCCCTCTACAACATTGTAGAAGGGCTCAACTTCATTTGGTATTTCTATATACTAGTTCCTTCAATATTCACCAAGTTTGTCACATTTTTGCATGCTAAAATTGACCTATTTGTGTTGGTTTTTAGGGGTCCGACCCCTACTTCTTTCTTGCTTATTTTGAGCCCCTCTACAACATTGTAGAGGAGCTCAACCTCATTTGGCCATTCTATACACCACCTCTCTTTGAAACCCATTTTAGGCCCTAAATCTTGCATGTTTTGTAGCCTTTTGTGCTTGTGGTTTTAGCTCTTGGTCAGAACTGAGAGGGGTCTTATTTTGACCCCCTTTACATGTTTCATGAATAAAATTTTGTCATTTGGTGTGTGCTTTGCATATCTCTTGTTATAACCTCTTTTAAGCTCCATTTTGCATGGAATTGTTAGCATGATTTTATTCTGATTTTGGGGTTGTCATAAACTGAATATATGCTTATTTTTGGACCCTCTTCAGTATTTTAGAATAAAGTTTTTTCATTTGAATTTTCTATATACTACTTGCTTCAATACCCCTCTTTTGGCCCTTATTCTTGCATGCTAATGTTGACCTATCTATGCTTACAATTTGGCCTTGTTTTGTACTAAAAAAATGCCATATTTGGGACTGCCTGGGTACTGTTTTTGCTGTCGTGTGTCAATTTTTCATATATAGCATAGCCGTAGGCCATTTCGGGCACTTAGGATTGCATTTCGGGATGATTTCGTGCGTTGATTGTCATTTCACATCATTTCGGGGCTGTTTTCCCCTTCATTTAGTGGCTGAAATTTGGTTTGCATGCTTGCATATCATTTCCCATGTCATTTCGTGCCTTAAATGCATTGCCTCGGTTTGCGTGCCCGTGTGCACGCACTTCGAGGCACCTCTGTTTTATCCGACGGCAGCCTATGTGAGTGCGGCTGAGGCTCTCTCATGTTGGCATAAGCCCGTCACTGCATTCTGTATGCCATCTTGTGCATTCCTCGATTTGCGTGTCTGCGGGCACGCGTTTCGAGACAGCTTTATTTTTACCCGACGGCCTCCTATGTGAGTGAGCTGAGGCTCTCCCATGTTGGTGTAAGCCCATCGCGGCATTCCGTGTATCATTTCTTTACATTTTATCATCGCCTCGGTTTGCGTGCCTGTGGGCGCGCGTTTCGAGGCACTTCGGTTGTATCTGATTTTCTCATTTTATCATCGCCTCGGTTTGCGTGCCTGTGGGCGCGCGTTTCGAGGCACTTCGGTTGTATCCAATTTTCTCATTTTATCATTGCCTCGGTTTGCGCGCCTGTGGGCACGCACTTCGAGGCATCTTCCATTTTATCCGATTTGCATTTCACATCATTACCTCATTTTTATCATTCCGGCATCCTATGTGAGTGTGGCTGAGGCCCCCCCTCATGTTGGTATAAGCCCATCATTACATTTCGCATGTCATTCCGCATCGCCTCGGTTTGCGTGCCCGTGGACACGCATTTCGAGGCATCTCCTTTTCATAGCATTGCGCATGCTAGGATTGTATGTTAGTTGCATTTCATGCATATCATGCATATTGCACGGGAAACGAGGTACGTTTCGCACTCCGAGTGGCGGAACGGGTCTCAATTCCCAAGTCGCCGATACTCCAGATTACCCATGATGGGGTTAGGCTCTTGTTGTAGCATCCATCCGCATTCATCCCATATTGAGTTGTGCAATCCGATTCCTCGGCCATCATGCATCGGTATGCGTGATTGGTGGCACGAGGATCGGGACATGCATATATTTGTGAAATACACTGCTGTGCCCTTTTCCTGCTCTCTGTTGCAGCAAAATCCAGAATCAGCAAATTTTCGGAGTCCGGCGCGCATTTCGAGAAATACTGCAAACAGAGGCTAATCGGGGCATCCTAGTGGATTTCCGCGCCAGGCAGCCCAACCGGCGGCATCTATCAGAAGCAAGGCAGTCCCTGGCTTGCACGCCAGTTTTACAGCTTTTATAAATTAATTTGTTAATTAATTAGAATTTTGTAATATTCGGACTGTATATTCTTTTATCCGGGTCTGTATTATTATTTATTCGGACCCTCTGCGCGAGGGCAATGCTGTAATAAGGGTGTGTGAGTGTGATGTATGTTTTCCAACCCCCATTTCTTTCTCCCTTTTATTTACCCGCTTACGATGGTTAAATATAGGGCATATTTCAATTAGCATAACAGTATGACAGCATGTTTGCATCATTCATCTGTTTTGCATGCACCGGGCTCGGCGCATCATACTAACTGCATTTGTATTTCAATTCCAAGTTGAATACATGTTAGTTGTAGCATTTCATATGCCATGTTTAGAATAGCCGAGCCTGCTATAGTTGCATCTTTGCATGTGTTGCATTAGGCATTTCAGCATACTTAGGATCATGCATGATTTCTAATTAGCTTCTTTTTTTGGCTTGGAGTACTCGGTGAGTTTTATGCTTTAGTATCCTTGCATGCGTGTGAGTGTTGCCAGAATAGCATGCTTGCCATGAGGCTATGTGCTTATGTGATATAACTGCCTTGAATGCCTGTGGGTGGAGGTTGAGTTATTTGAATTGGGACAATGCATTGACTGTTTGTTCTAAGCCCACTAGATAGTGGCAAAATCACTGTTTTCTAAGCCCACCCGAGGGTGGCAAATCCGCATTTTAGCCTACCTGCGGGTAGCACCTTCACACCATTTTCAAACAAACAAACATGAAATGTTTTGTTCCAATTCAGACGGCCCAGTCTATACTTGTTTGCCGCGAGCATCACATAGTAATCTAGGCTAATAACCGGAATAAGAACACACAATGTTTTCAAAAACAGATATCATGGTTAGTAGAGGCCGGTCTTTGACCGGGCGAGCGGGGGTGCTCACGATGTGACCTTCCCCAATCGTACCCAAGTTCCCGAGCCGAGGCAACTTTGGTGATGACGGACACGTGGCCTTTGGCACCGAGTCAGGGTTTCCTAAATTTCCCATTTTAAAAATATTTAGGTGGCGACTCTGTTATCTGGCAAAGCAGTCCATGTTTGGCACTTCTTTCAAAAAAAAATCTGTTTTCTCAAAACGATTTGCCAGAGTTGGACTCTTTGGTTCAGATTTAGAACTGCAACAAAATCGAGTCCGAACTGTAGCGAGGTCCCTCGCGGGCTTGTTACAGTTTCTGGCGACTCTGCTGGGGATTTAGAAAACTTGACTCGAACTCATGATATCTGGTTTTGACTACACTTGTGTGTTTCTTTGCATTGCATTTGCATTGGTGCGCCTAGGACACCGTGTTTGCCATCTGCTATTCCTGAGCGGTTTGCCGGAGGCTTGTCTTGTCAAGGCATGTCCATAAGGCTGACCGGTTACGGGCTCTGCCAGTATGGGAACACAAACCCCGGTTTTACCGGGGCACCCTTTTTGACCATTCGACCTAGTGCATATTCGGATCCATAGTGACCATTCCAAACTAGGACAGGTTGCTTACCCGTTTATAGGTTGTTTGAAGCCGCTGCGTGCGTAGTGAAGCCCTAGTTCCTGACAAAATAGGACAGGGAAACCCTACCCCAACATAGGGGTGTTTTGGCTCTCACTTATCTGTTATGTGCTTGTTAGAGTGTGCCTCTACAGGGAATGCATGTATCAGTTTGCGAGTTTGAGCATCAGGCCTGCGGGCACCAATTCAGCATTTTGGGTATCAGGCCTGCGGGCATCAGTATTTGGTGGAATCAGTATTACCTGAGGGTATCAGTTTACAGGCAGAGATTTGGGCAGAATTCAGTAGAGGGCACAGTCATCCTGTTATGCTCGTATCTGTTTTGGTGAAATCAGGCTGAGATGCTCTCTATTTTCTCTTTTGCTAGGTAGTCCTGGAACCATAGCTTCAGAAGGCTCCGATATCCCCCGGGTACATTGGACTAGTGCTGATAGACTTTGTTAGGTCAGAGATTCAATTCAAGGGCAACTAGGGTTCTTTCGTTGAGGCAAGGCAAAGAAGGGCCAGACAGGGCTCACCGGTTTATCTGATCCGTCAGTCACCAGTCACATCACCTTTGTTCAGAATCAGCAGCCCGTGATGGCACAGGGTTCGGAAGAATTTGTGGCCGTGGTAGCAGCGTCGAATCAGGGAACTGCCATGCAGGCTGAGACCGGTATTGAAACGCAGCGCCCATCTGGGGCATCTGCCTTACATCCAGCTTTGGGACCCCAGCCGAACTTTGACCCACTTCCGCCAGTTGAAGATTTGCAGTGTTCAGGTCCTCGAGAAGGGCTGACTCAAGCCCAAGTTTTCGGACCCCTGGTGCAGCCTAATGAGAGGCGTTATCCCCTTGATGCTAATGACCTTGATCTGACCGCAGTGAAAATTGCGAACCTTGAGAAGCAATTCAGAAAGGCACAGGGCCTTAATTCCATTCCCGACATTGAGGATGGGCACACCGAGTTTGCTGTACGGCTCCCAGACAGATTCAAAATGCCATATATTGACCGTTTCGACGGGTCTGGGGATCCAATGGTACATATCCGACTTTTCTTGGATGTCCTAAAGCCGATGGGTCTGACTAAGCCACAGAAACTCTCTCTGTATGGAAGAACCCTGTCCGGTGTAGCAGCCACTTGGTACGCTAAGTTGGAGGACCAAGTGAAGCAAAACTGGGAAGAATTGGCTGAGGCCTTTGTCGATCAGTATTCCTACAATACCCAAGTTGAGATGACCATCCAAGAGCTTGAAGCAACCCGCCAAAACCCAAAAGAGCCTTTTGTGGAATTTGTTACAAGGTGGAGAGCAAAGGCCGCACAGATGACAGATCGCCGCCCTTCTGAGAGGGATCAAGTGCAGATGATGGTGCGGAACCTCGAGCATGATATGTTGCAAAAATTGATAGTCGCTCCGCTATTCACTTTCAAAAGTTTGCATGAACTGGGGGTCCAGGTCGAGAATGCGTTCAACAGTGGGATCATTCCCAGAATAGGTGGACCGACAAGGAGGGTGATTTCAAGGAGTACCAATGCCGGAAGTAGCACTATTCCCGAACCCACTGAAATCAATACAGTCGCCACAGCCAACCCTTTTGCCAAACCAAGCCTACAAACAGCCGACCCAGCCCGAGCTCAGGGCAGAACTTTCACCCCTCTCTATATGAGCCTGACTAGCGCACTAAAAGTCTTGATGGAAAGAGGGCATCTCAAACCTCTCGATCCTCAACCTCTTCCTAACCCACTCCCAGCCAGACATAACCCTGCCAAGTACTGTATGTACCATCAGCAGCGCGGTCATGGCACCGACCGTTGCTACCGCCTTCGTCATGAGGTCCAAAATCTCATCGATAACCGGACGATAGCTCCACCTTCAGACCCCAATGACCAAACATTTCCCACCTACCTCAATCTCATCCATACACTGCCATCCGCTTATGACCCCAGCATATACATCACCCCGGCCCATTTACCCAAGCCTGAGGTGTTTATTCCAGAAAGCATGGACCTATGCATGATGGGTGCACCTGAACCCCAATCATCCCAAACCCATGAACCCACTACTTCTGAGCTGATGAGGATGATCGAAGATCTTCAGAGAACTGTGGCAGATCTGGCCTTTGGAGTTTTGGCTCCGTCATCAACCACATCACACACCAGGGAGCTCATGTCAAAAAGTTCCCCAATCTTGGAACGGGCTACATCTGAGGAAGGCCAATCCCTTGGCAAAGTGGAGGCGAGTGGAAAGAACAAGATAGGGGCGGATATGGATCCCCATGAACATCTTCTGTTGGCTGTTGAGGCTTTGAAAGCCGAGGGACTGAACAAAGAGCAAGTGCTCGCAGTTGCTGCAAAAACTGTGGATGACACTTTTGCCACTCAAGTTGGGGGCAGTTTGACTCAAGGGGCAAGCCGGGAGAAGGGCCGTTGTACCAAGAATGTTCCTTTCAGGTCTAATCCCGTGCTTGGAAGAGATCAGCAAGTCAGGCCAGCACCTACCAATCCCTTTGCGGGTGCGCCCAGCAAAAATCCACAAGCCTTGAAGTACCAACCCCGAGGTCAGAGGGTCTTCCATGCCCTGCACATGCCTTTGTCCAAAGCTTTCCGAATCCTGGTTGGACAAGGCCATCTCAAACCCCTTGAGCCTCAGCCTCTCCCGAACCCTCTGCCGGCTACGCATGATGCTACCCAGTACTGTGCATACCATCAGCAAACTGGCCATGCTACCAACAACTGCTTCCGCCTTCGCCATGAAGTGCAAGATTTGATTGACAACGGGGTCATTGTCACGCCAAGTTCTGCAAAGTCTATCGGCACTGGGTCAGTGAACTTATGAGGGGATAATGTGATATGATCAGGGGATGAACCACCTGCGGGCGGCGCTCAATTAACTCCAGACGTGGGAATGGCACGCACTGTTCTGAGCAATACGCAAATACCAGTTTTTGTGCTTTCTGACTTGGGTATTGGGTCAGTTTTGTTGTTTTGTTTTGAGTCTGTCTTTTTGTTTTGAGTCAGTCTCTTATGTTTTGGGTCTGTCTTGTTGTATCGAGTCAGTCCTGTTGTATAGGAGTCGGGTGATTCCGGGGGTGTTACCTCGGGCGTCACCATTTTGTTTTGTATTTGTCTTTTCGTTTTGTTTTGAGTCTGTTTCTGCCAGGGAGCCAGTTATGCCAACAGATTTTGAATGAAACAGCAGTGATTTCCATACTCTCGCACTTGTTTCTGCCGTGTGCTAGTTGTGCCGGGATTTGAATGAAATGGCAGTGCATTCCACCTGCTCTCTTATGCCTGAAGTCATCATAATGACCTGAGTTTTTCAAAACTTTTTGAACACTGCGGCGAAAACAAAGAGGGAGGAATTCCTCGGGATTTGCAAAACTTTGATCAAATTGAGAGAAAGAGAGGCGTGCTAAGCCCTTAATGAATAAAATCATGCTTGTTAGTATGAGTACTGAGAAGGACCCTGGCTTTGATCCAGATTGATCCTACACTGTCTTCAGCACGAGCGATTTGTCGCTTTCTTAAAAATTTTCAAAAAAATGTTTTGCGCGGTCCGGCGAAGACATGTGTGGAATCGCTCTTGGGATTGTGCAGCTTAGGATCGCTCTCGGTCTCGAGACTCGCCCCCCTTTGCTTTCAAACCTTGAACGTGCATTCGGAATGTTCAACGGTCGACTACAATGTGAGGCCTGTGTGGCCAGATTTGAAGCAGCCCTTGAACAAGACGCCAGGAGAGTCGGATCAAAAAGATTAGAAGATCAGAAGAAGCTTGCGAAGCTAAATCAGAAGCACCCCTCGAACTAGGGGCAAAAACGTCCAATGTGCTCGAAGAGCCGAAAGATGGATCCTTCTGCGAGTCAATACAACAGCCACTCTCCCGGATACAGAGGGCTTCAATCTCAAAGCCATTTGACATGGACTGGTTACATTTTTACCCTTTGAGAGGCTCGCTGGGTCGAAAACCCAGAAGGGCGACTCAGGCAAAAGTTAGAGCAAAGAAAAGAAAAGAAAAAGAAAAGAAAAGAAAAAAAAAGAAAGACAAAATGCAAACAAAAAGAAAAAGAAGAAAAGAATTGAAAAGGGAAAGAAAAAAAAGAACAAAGCTCGCAAGGTCGAAAACCTGCAACAGGCGCCTTGGCAAAAGTTAGAGCATAAAAAGGAGAGGTTAATACCCGAGTGTACCTTAACCCCGAACTACGTAAGGCTTGATTCCCATCTTTGGGATACGTAGGCAACTTCATCCTGAAGTCCAGCCGTAAAACAACTCAAATTTTATTATGTCCATGCGATGGTTCTGATCATCTTCGCCTTCTCTGTATCAGAGAGTCTGGTTGTGTTTGCCGCTCCGAAGACTGACTACAATGCGCTGCGGCACCATTCAAACAAGGGGCAACTTTCCGTTGCCATTCAATGCGCTGC
Source organism: Camellia granthamiana (assembly GCA_036172215.1). Taxonomy (NCBI): domain Eukaryota; kingdom Viridiplantae; phylum Streptophyta; class Magnoliopsida; order Ericales; family Theaceae; genus Camellia; species Camellia granthamiana. Next base: position 107,931,870 of record CM069915.1, on the reverse strand, counting down.
GGTGCCGTTCAAACAAGGGGCAACTTTCCGTTGCCATGCAGTGTCCTTCAGACAAGGGGCAATTTTCCTTCGGGTCCGAGGTTGCGCATCTCAAGAGTAGGTTCCGTACTTGTTGAGCATTGGCTGTTTGCAAAAATAGTTTTTGAGAATTTTTACTGAGGCTGACTAATTCTCTCGAAAATTATTCCATCTTTTCCAAAACTGGACCATTTCTTGGACCCAAAAAAGGAAAATTTTCAGTGCTCACAACCTGACTTGCATGATTTCAAATCAAAAACTGAACAAGCATGTTAATCTAGCTCTCATTTTGGTCAAAATTTTTTTAGGAGAAAGCAAAAATAAAAAATGGTCAAAATGATGAACCAGTGGCACAGTTGAGTCAGGTGTTCTGTCTTTTCCCCATTGTCAACATACTTGCCAGAAAGGGCACCCTACTCGCCGAGAAGGGCACTCTACCTGCCAGAAAAGGGCACAACTGAAGCAAACCGCAAAAGGCTGAAAGCTCTCATATCCTCCACGCAACGAGGTATCAAGCCAAGTGCGAAGCACGAGCTGGAATGGGGCAAGATATTCCACTCCATCATCTGGACGAATCTTATCACGTCCAAACTCCCCAGCAAAGCATCATCAATCGATGTCAGCTGCAGATTTGCTACACACCCAAATGTAGCGCAACCCCTCTGTGGAAGGAATTCACTAGCTGCATGCAGAAGAAGAAGGATCTAGCTGAGTGCTAGGGGCACAAGCCCACAACTTGCTGTTTATCTATCAACCATCCAGGGGAGGGATTGAAAAATGAGAGGTTGAAGAATAGAGAGATGTGCGATGAGAGAAAAAGTGAGAAAAGGGCTTTTTCAGAAAAACAGAGCTTGAGGGCCGAGTGATGTGAGAATCACAAATAAGAAAGGATGGGAAACATACCCGGTGAAACAGGCTCCCTGTGCACGTCTGAGTGTCGTGTCTTTTTGTTTTATCTCGATCCTTGTTTTGAGTCGTCTCGAGTGTTACTCGATGTGTTTAGGTTGTGTGCCTTTTGTTTTCTTGTTGAGTCGTAGTATGTTGTAGGCTCAATACCCGGTTGAGGATCCTTTTCTCAATTTCAAAAATAAAAATCGTTTTGTGCTCCGAGTGCCGTGCCGTTCTCCACATTTGTGCAAAACAGAATTTGTTCTTTCATAAAACCGCAGGGTTCAACCCAGGTCATGTGAGAACAGTGAAACTAGGACCTATCTGAAGCTATGAGTTTCGGGCTGCAAAGCAAAAGCAAAAGAGGAAAATGTCGGGCATCTGAGTTTGTTCCAACTTCAGTAAGCTCCGAGATCGCATTCCGTATGCACATTGTCAGGTCTTGTCAATGCTCCGAAGTGTGAGTGTGCCTCTACTTCAAGCTCAAGATCAAGTCAGCCTCAAGCCAGAATGGCGATCAGAAGTGCTCTCCCTGAGTACCATTCCCTGCCAGTGGCATCTTGGCCGTGTTTGCGATGAGTTCCTAGGAGACCAACTGCGACGGTGGAAACTAGAGTTCGAATGGCCGTGGCCTAGAACGCAAAGGTTCGGGATTTCCGAGACTAAAGTCTGGTTTAAATACCCAGAGGCGTGCCCTCGGCTTGAAATCTGTATGGAAGCCCCATAGGTTGAGAGAGCAAGCGTATGCACCTCAATTCTGGATACTGAACCAACCTAGTCTGTCACCCCGTTGGAGAATAGGGAAAGTTGTGAATATGATCAGGAAAACAAGCAGCAGCCGTAGCTCTTACATGCAGATGTTGTTACTTGTCAGTATTCCAAAGCCTTTATACTGTGAGTTCAAGGTAAAGTGTTCGAAGAGCACGGGGGGAGATCCCCGTCAGAATAGAGCGGTTCACCGCCACTCACCTTATGAGGTGCTTTCTAAAGTGCCGCTTTGTCCATTTATTTGCTTTCCTTAAGCATCATGCCTTGTAATGCATTATACCTGTCAAGTTTCTTTCTCAGTCATGCACGATATTGTATGTACGGTTCATTCAAAGAAGTTCCGTTTAAGATCATTCATTTAGTGTATCAATCACACTTTATTTGCTTCACTCAGTGTATCTAACACACTTCATTTGCTTTAGTGTATCAATCACACTTCATTCATTTCGTGTATCTATCACACACATTTTCACTTAGTGTGTCACTCACACTCTCTTCACTTTAGTGTATCAATCACACTTCATCCATTTTGTGTATCTATCACGCACATATTCACTTTTTGTGTATCCATCACGCACCTTTAGTATATCCATCATACTCGTTCACTTAGTGCATCTATCACATTTTGTGTTCACCTTTAGTATATCTATCATACTCTGCTCACTTTGTGTATCAATCACACCATGCTCATTACTTGCATTGTCATGCACACTTCACCTGCACTTGTTAGTGCATTACAAATCAATCGCGCTATTTTGCGCATCGCACTGTTTTGTGCAGTTAATCAATCGCGCTATTTTGCGCACCTCCATCGCACTGTCTTGTGCATTTCAAATCAATCGCGCTATTTTGCGCATCGCACTGTTTTGTGCAGTTAATCAATCGCGCTATTTTGCGCACCTCCATCGCACTGTCTTGTGCATTTCAAATCAATCGCGCTATTTTGCGCATCGCACTGTTTTGTGCAGTTAATCAATCGCGCTATTTTGCGCACCTCCATCGCACTGTCTTGTGCATTTCAAATCATTCGCGCTATTTTGCGCATCGCACTGTTTTGTGCAGTTTATCAATCGCGCTGTTTTGCGCATCGCACTGTCTTGTGCATCTCAAATCGATCGCGCTGTTTTGCGCATCGCACTGTCTTGTGCATCTCAAATCGATCGCGCTGTTTTGCGTATCGCACTGTCTTGTGCATTTCAAATCGATCACGCTGTTTTGCGCATCGCACTGTTTTGTGCAGATAATCAATCGCGCTGTTTTGCGTATCGCACTGTCTTGTGCATTTCAAATGAATCGCGCTGTTTAGCGCATCGCACTATGTTGTGCACTGTATCATTCGCACTATCTTGCACGTCCCACCTGCACTTGTTAGTGTATTACATTTCACTCGCGCTATTTTGCGCATCGCACTATTTTGTGAACTTTACTTGCATTGTGCACGCATTTTATCGTGCTATCTTGCACATCTCACCTGCACTTGTTAGTGCGTTGCATCGCGCTATCTGGCGCACCTTACTTGTATCACACTGCTTTATGCAGTCACTCGCCGACACTGCGTGTGTCAAACTTTCAGAATCACAGGAATCACATTGAATATATGTTGTTAGCATATTGTTCTTGTTAGATTTCTCTCTTTTGCAGGCACGATATTGTATGTACGGTTCATTTGAGGCTGGTGCGACCAGACGAATCGCGCAGGTATTGTATCTTCTCCGTGTGAGACGCGACGAGAATTGAATAATTCTCCGCATTCCTAACCGTATGAAGTGTAGTTGTTGCTTTGCATTCTTGCTTAAAACTGTTGCATTTATTTGTCAATATTTGCTTCATTACAGCTTGTTGCACTTGCATAATCACCTGGCTCCGTGCCTATCATTTGCATTTTGCCCCCTCTTGCCTGAAAGGCATGCCTGCGGGCACACACATTTCTGTTTATCCTGTTTGATTGTCTAAGTCTTCGGCCTTGTCAAAAATGGGTCGTCTCTGGGCTTTGACATTCACTCACGTCACTTCTTGACTTCCGAGTTCTGTCAAAGAGGGGCAACTGTAGACACCCCATTTTTGACCGACCTTAAGACTCAGACGTCACCGATTGAGCGCTTGGTGATGTTGCATACTGTGCTCGTTCAGAAGTCTCAGAGTTGCGGCCGTGCGCCCTGCCTCCGGACTTCCGAACTTTCTTCTCTACCTTGTCTCGGTTTGCGAACCAGGCTCGGTTTTCTCTGTTTTCTTTCCTGAGGGAAGGGAGTGGTCCTGTAGACTATCTCTCAGTGGCCGTGAGCTACTTTTTGTGGCCGTAGGCCATTTTGCCCATTTCGGAGCCCGGTTCCCGGTTTTCGGGATCGTCAGGCCGTGTGCCTCGGCTCGGGACCGCCCAACCATCTCCGAGTTCTCCGGTTTTTGGCAAGTGCCTCTGTTTTATAGTTCCAAGGAACACTGGGGCCTCTGATGCCCACTTCGTGGCCGTATGCCACTTTCGGTGCCTGTAGCCGGTTTTCGGGACCCCGAATCGCGCGGTTTGGGCCCCGAGCATTCATTTTGCATCGGTTTTCTCTGATTTTTGGCAGGAACCTCTGTTTTGTCATTCCAAAGGACACTGGGGTCGCAGATACCCACTTCGCTGCCGAACACCACTTCCGGCACCCGCAGCCCATTTTCGGGATCCCGAATGGCTCGGTTTTGGCCCCGAGCGTTCATTTCTCATTAGTTTTTGTTCAAATTTGGCAGGTACCTCTGTTTCAACACCAGGAAGATCCCTGGGGGGTGGGAGGCCAGCAATTATCCCAGATAACCAGTTTCGCTCCTCCGGAGCCCGTTTTTCTCACTTCCGGGCCAATGTTGACCACCCTGGGGGTATTTTCTTCCCACCAAAGCCACATATCTGTGATCAGGAGACATGGGAGGACCCTAAACAAGCATGGTCGGCCAAAAAATTGGGAGTTCATTTTTGGGCCTCTCCTTCAAGTCCAATGTTGTGGCCCCTGCTTCAGTGTTGCCAAATTCCAACCTTGGGACCTTGTTCCACACATCTGGGAGGACACCAAGGGTATATGGTCGGCCAGAAATTGTGCATTTCATTTTTGAGGCTCTCCTTCAAGCTCTATGTTGTGGCTCCTGCTTCAGAGTTGCTAGATTCCGACCTTGGGGCCTTGATCTACACACATGGGAAGACACCACTGCATGGTGGTCGGCCAGCAATTTTTGAGTTCATTTTTTGGGGGTGGCCGGCCGGCCATGGTGGGTGGCTGGCCGACCAGGTGGGGTGGCCGGCCGGCCACCTCCCAGAAAGTTACCTGGCCGGCCAGCTTCCTTCTTTCCAGCTCAGTACAGCTGTCCGGATATTTTTGCTGAAATATCCCCCCATCCGGGGGATATTTTGGGAGGGAAAGCTTGGATGCTTCTCCCTCCCCTTTTACACCTTTTCTCCCTTATTTAAAGGGACCAACAGCTCCTTTGCCTAGGTTAGAAAATTTGCTCTCAAGAACACCTCTCCCAAATCCTCCATTTCCATAGCTAAAAACTCAAAAAAACCTTCAAGTCTCTAGCTCTTCTCTTCATCAACCCTTAGCTCCACCATGCCAACTTCGATTCCAGCAGCTAGGAAGTGAATTTCAGAGGTTGAGAAGCTACAAATCAAAGCCAAGAAGCAAAGAAAGACAAGTCTTCAAGGGTAAGTATTCAAAACCAACTTTTAGGGCTTTTTCTTGATATTTTTTTTATACTCTAATTGGTTGAGAATTAGGGGTCCGACCCCTACTGCTTTCTTGCTCATTTTGAGCCCCTCTACAACATTGTAGAAGGGCTCAACTTCATTTGGTATTTCTATATACTAGTTCCTTCAATATTCACCAAGTTTGTCACATTTTTGCATGCTAAAATTGACCTATTTGTGTTGGTTTTTAGGGGTCCGACCCCTACTGCTTTCTTGCTTATTTTGAGCCCCTCTACAACATTGTAGAGGAGCTCAACCTCATTTGGCCATTCTATACACCACCTCTCTTTGAAACCCATTTTAGGCCCTAAATCTTGCATGTTTTGTAGCCTTTTGTGCTTGTGGTTTTAGCTCTTGGTCAGAACTGAGAGGGGTCTTATTTTGACCCCCTTTACATGTTTCATGAAGAAAATTTTGTCATTTGGTGTGTGCTTTGCATATCTCTTGTTATAACCTCTTTTAAGCTCCATTTTGCATGGAATTGTTAGCATGATTTTATTCTGATTTTGGGGTTGCCATAAACTGAATATATGCTTATTTTTGGACCCTCTTCAGTATTGTAGAAGAAAGTTTTTTCATTTGAATTTTCTATATACTACTTGCTTCAATACCCCTCTTTTGGCCCTTATTCTTGCATGCTAATGTTGACCTATCTATGCTTACAATTTGGCCTTGTTTTGTACTAAAAAAATGCCATATTTGGGACTTCCTGGCTACTGTTTTTGCTGTCGTGTGTCAATTTTGCATATATAGCATAGCCGTAGGCCATTTCGGGCACTTAGGATTGCATTTCGGGATGATTTCGTGCGTTGATTGTCATTTCACATCATTTCGGGGCTGTTTTCCCCTTCATTTAGTGGCTGAAATTTGGTTTGCATGCTTGCATATCATTTCCCATGTCATTTCGTGCCTTAAATGCATTGCCTCGGTTTGCGTGCCCGTGTGCACGCACTTCGAGGCACCTCTGTTTTATCCGACGGCAGCCTATGTGAGTGCGGCTGAGGCTCTCTCATGTTGGCATAAGCCCGTCACTGCATTCTGTATGCCATCTTGTGCATTCCTCGATTTGCGTGTCTGCGGGCACGCGTTTCGAGATAGCTTTGTTTTTACCCGACGGCCTCCTATGTGAGTGAGCTGAGGCTCTCCCATGTTGGTGTAAGCCCATCGCGGCATTCCGTGTATCATTTCTTTACATTTTATCATCGCCTCGATTTGCGTGCCTGTGGGCGCGCGTTTCGAGGCACTTCGGTTGTATCCGATTTTCTCATTTTATCATCGCCTCGGTTTGCGTGCCTGTGGGCGCGCGTTTCGAGGCACTTCGGTTGTATCCGATTTTCTCATTTTATCATTGCCTCGGTTTGCGCGCCTGTGGGCACGCACTTCGAGGCATCTTCCATTTTATCCGATTTGCATTTCACATCATTACCTCATTTTTATCATTCCGGCATCCTATGTGAGTGTGGCTGAGGCCCCCCCTCATGTTGGTATAAGCCCATCATTACATTTCGCATGTCATTCCGCATCGCCTCGGTTTGCGTGCCCGTGGACACGCATTTCGAGGCATCTCCTTTTCATAGCATTGCGCATGCTAGGATTGTATGTTAGTTGCATTTCATGCATATCATGCATATTGCACGGGAAACGAGGTACGTTTCGCACTCCGAGTGGCGGAACGGGTCTCAATTCCCAAGTCGCCGATACTCCAGATTACCCATGATGGGGTTAGGCTCTTGTTGTAGCATCCATCCGCATTCATCCCATATTGAGTTGTGCAATCCGATTCCTCGGCCATCATGCATCGGTATGCGTGATTGGTGGCACGAGGATCGGGACATGCATATATTTGTGAAATACACTGCTGTGCCCTTTTCCTGCTCTCTGTTGCAGCAAAATCCAGAATCAGCAAATTTTCGGAGTCCGGCGCGCATTTCGAGAAATACTGCAAACAGAGGCTAATCGGGGCATCCCAGTGGATTTCCGCGCCAGGCAGCCCAACCGGCGGCATCTATCAGAAGCAAGGCAGTCCCTGGCTTGCACGCCAGTTTTACAGCTTTTATAAATTAATTTGTTAATTAATTAGAATTTTGTAATATTCGGACTGTATATTCGGACTGTATATTCTTTTATCCGGGTCTGTATTATTATTTATTCGGACCCTCTGCGCGAGGGCAATGCTGTAATAAGGGTGTGTGAGTGTGATGTATGTTTTCCAACCCCCATTTCTTTCTCCCTTTTATTTACCCGCTTACGATGGTTAAATATAGGGCATATTTCAATTAGCATAACAGTATGACAGCATGTTTGCATCATTCATCTGTTTTGCATGCACCGGGCTCGGCGCATCATACTAACTGCATTTGTATTTCAATTCCAAGTTGAATACATGTTAGTTGTAGCATTTCATATGCCATGTTTAGAATAGCCGAGCCTGCTATAGTTGCATCTTTGCATGTGTTGCATTAGGCATTTCAGCATACTTAGGATCATGCATGATTTCTAATTAGCTTCTTTTTTTGGCTTGGAGTACTCGGTGAGTTTTATGCTTTAGCATCCTTGCATGCGTGTGAGTGTTGCCAGAATAGCATGCTTGCCATGAGGCTATGTGCTTATGTGATATAACTGCCTTGAATGCCTGTGGGTGGAGGTTGAGTTATTTGAATTGGGACAATGCATTGACTGTTTGTTCTAAGCCCACTAGATAGTGGCAAAATCACTGTTTTCTAAGCCCACCCGAGGGTGGCAAATCCGCATTTTAGCCTACCTGCGGGTAGCACCTTCACACCATTTTCAAACAAACAAACATGAAATGTTTTGTTCCAATTCAGACGGCCCAGTCTATACTTGTTTGCCGCGAGCATCACATAGTAATCTAGGCTAATAACCGGAATAAGAACACACAATGTTTTCAAAAACAGATATCATGGTTAGTAGAGGCCGGTCTTTGACCGGGCGAGCGGGGGTGCTCACGATGTGACCTTCCCCAATCGTACCCAAGTTCCCGAGCCGAGGCAACTTTGGTGATGACGGACACGTGGCCTTTGGCACCGAGTCAGGCCCATTTTAAAAATATTTAGGTGGCGACTCTGTTATCTGGCAAAGCAGTCCATGTTTGGCACTTCTTTCAAAAAAAATCTGTTTTCTCAAAACGATTTGCCAGAGTTGGACTCTTTGGTTCAGATTTAGAACCGCAACAAAATCGAGTCCGAACTGTAGCGAGGTCCCTCGCGGGCTTGTTACAGTGGATTCCAGGATTGTAGACTTTGGTAGATTCTGAAGTCATTGGCGTCGTAGCGTTCGACATCCATTGCAGAGATCCAGTGGAGGAAGAAGTGTGACTCATAGGTTGAACAAACGCATGTGCCCAGAGTGGTTTTGTGAGATATCTCTTGTACTCTTTTCTTTCATAGTGGATTGTTCACATGGCTGAGGGCCTATGGTTTTTTTTATCACAATTTGGTGGATTTCAATTGTGATTTTTTCATGTAAAAAATCTTTTGTGTCGTGGTTTAATTTTCTCTTACTCTCTCTCTTATCTACATTAATTATGGTGGTATAATTTTTAATTTGAATTATCTAAATCAACAATCACTTATCGCGGGACAAATCTAGATTTTCAAAAGGAGTTTTCGATAAAACTGGATTTTTCAAGGCTATTATGCCTATTATCTCTCAGCCTGATCATGAACTCAAAAACACCATGGAGTCTAATACTTGGAGCGAGCACAACCCCAAACCCCAAATGCACCCACTAGGCTAACCCTTAAGATTGCTTTAATGCTTTAATTGACTCCTTCAATCAATTGTCCACTTATTTATTTAAATTGCTTCCAAAGCCTTTCAAACAATGAGACCCTAAAAAAAATACATATAGAGTTCCACTTAACAATAAACTTAATTATGATACTTGTGATATTTGGTTATGATCTGTTGTAGTGGTAATTATGATTCAGTGGGATGTTAATTATAATTCATTGTGATATTTTTTATAATATTATTTTAATTATGATTCAAAAAGTTTTTGATTATACCTTATGTGGTATTTGGTTATGACTCATTATTATTATTTAGTTATTACTGAAAATAATTTTCTTATGACGTTTATAATAATTAACACAACAAATGTCATAATTTACCCATTATACAAAATGGTGTGTATACGATCCCTAATTTTTATATCTCACTTAGACTTAATACATATATGTTGGTTAGATTACAATTAAATAAAGGGAAAATTATACTAACCTCCCCTGAAATTTATGACAATTGCAAATACCCCACCTTAGGTTTTTAAAATGACAATTACCCCTTCTAAGTTCCTCTGTTAAGTTGGTGTTAGTCAAGGCTGGTGTTAGCACCCATTTTTGTAAATTTCCTATTGACAAGTGGATCAATTGAGTGATGACACATGGCAATAAAGTCAAAAATAAAAGTCTTTCATTTGATCAAAGAGACACAAGGCAGGAAAGAATTGTTTATGTGCATAAATTGTTAAAAGTAGTCACATGGATCAGTTATTAAATAATTGTTGGCTTAATGGACTGATTTATGTGAAATGAAGGAAAGGTTTTAGTGTTCAAAATGATGAGGAGCATGTGGCAATATGGAGCAAAGTTAGTTCGACAGGAAATATGAAGAATTGTTAAAGTTTGAAGGCTTGGAAGTGATGGAGCAGTTGCAGCAGCAATTGAAGGTTAGTGGCCTGCAGTTTCTAAGGGACATGAGACAGTTGCAGCAACAGTTGGAGGTTAATGGCCTGCAGTTTCCAAGGAAAATGGGATCATGGATCAAGGAAAGAGGAGAAAGAAGAACTATAAAGGCCAGAAGTTTGCCGAGAGAAGGGAGATCAACAATCCAACAATAACTTAGTCTTTATTTTAGGAGTAGATTATCAAGTTAGGAGTGGTTTTGTTCTCTGTAATTTGTGACTTGTAGTTCTTGTAAACTTTGATAATTTCATTTGGAGTTATCTTTGTTTATTTGAATACTCTTTCTTTTGATTGTTAATTGTTCCAAAGAAGTCCTTGTACTTTCAAGGCATTTAGAACCTTTATACAATCATCTGGTTTTCTGTTTAAATTGTTCGTTTAAAATTATTGCTTGGTTGCTGTCGATCTAAGCCCAGCATAATATTTACTAATAATTTTTGGCATGCCCAGTGGGACAACATCCTAATTTGGAACAATGGAAAAAACGAGGCATCAAAGCTAAACGAGTCGCCCTTCTGTACTGCCTATTGTAGACATCCCCGAACGCCTCGAGAGGATGAGTCCCCGTTCTGTTCGTTTTGGGCTCACTACAGTTCGGACTCAAATTGTCACGGTTCTCAATCTGAACCAAAGAGTTCAAATCCCGCAAATCGTTTTGAGAAAACAGATTTTTGAAAGAAGTGCCAAACATGGACTGCTTTGCCAGATACAGAGTTGCCACCTAAATATTTTATTTTGGGAAATTTAGGAAACCCTGACTCGTTGCCCAAGGCCACGTGTCTGTCATCACCAAAGTTGCCTCGGCTCGGGAACTTGGATACGATTGGGGAAGGTCACTTTGTGAGCACCCCCACTCGCCCGATCAAAGATCGGCCTCTACTAACCATGATATCTAGTTTTGAAAACATTATGCATTCTTATTCCGGTTATTAGACTAGATTTACTATGTGATGCGCATAGCATACAAGTATAGACTGGGTCGCCTGAATTGGAACAAAACATTTCCTGTTTATTTTTGAAAGTGGTTTGCTACTCGCAAGTAGGCTAAAATGCAGATTTTGCCACCCTCGGGTGGGCTTAGAAAAGATGGTTTTGCCACTATCTAGTGGGCTTAAAATCTACAGTGAATGAATTGTTCCAATCCAAATAACCCAACCTTCACCCACAGGCATTTAGGCAGATATATCACATAAGCACATAGCCTCATGGTAAGCATGCTATCATGGCAGTCACTCACACACATGCAAGGATGCTAAAGCGTAAAAACTTACCGAGTACTCCAAGCCAAAGAAAGAAGCTAATTAAAAATCAATGCATGATCCTAACTATACAGAAATGCCTAATGCAACACATGCAAAAATGCAACTAAGATAGGCTCGGCTATTCTAAACATGGCATATGAAATGCTACAGCTAACATGTATTCAACTTGGAATTGGAGTACAATGCAGTGAATATGATGCGCCGAGCTCGGTGCATGCAAAACAGATGAATGAATGCAAACATGCTATCATACTGTATGCTAATTGAAACATGCCCTAATCTAACCATCATAAGTTGGTAAATAAAAGGGAGAAAGACGTGGGGTTGGAAGACATACATCACACACACGCACACTTATTACAACATTGCCCTCGCGTGGGGGGGGTCCAAATAAATAATACAGTCCCAAATAAATAATACAGTCCGAATAAGTACAAAACCCTAATTAATTAACAAATCAATCTAGGAAAGCAATAAATTAGCATGCAAGCCTATGGACTGCCTTAGCTTTTCTCCGGATGATGGATGATGCATGTTTGAGTTGCTTTGCGCAGAAATCCATTGCGATGCCCTAATTAGCCTCTGTTTACAATTAAGCCCGTAATGTTGCACGAAACTCCAAAAGATTGCCGGTTTCTGATTTGCTGCAACAGAGAGCAAGAAAGGGGCATGGCAATGTATTTTCGCATATGTATGCATACCTCGATCCTCGTGCCGCCAATCACGCATCTTGATGCATGATGGCCGAGGAGTCGAATTGCATGACTCAATATGAAATGAATGCACATATAAACACAACAAGACCGAGACTCCATCATGGTTAATCCGGAGTGTCGGTGATTGGGAATTAAGATACGTTTCGTCACTCGGAGTACGAAACGTCCCTCGTTTCCCATGCTCGGGCTAACTCCTATCCCAAACACAATGCAATATGCATGACATCCATGAATGCAATCCTGACATGCAATCCTAACATGCAACCTAGCATACACAATGCTATGAAATGGCATACACAATACTCGATGTAACATGGCATACACAATACTCTAACATACAACCTAGCATACGCAATGCTATGAACTAAGATGGCATACACAATGCGATATGGACTTACACCAATACGAGTAGACCTCAGCCACACTCACATCAGTGGCCATAAGATGAAAATGGGACACTCGAGATGCGCGCACATATGCACGCAAACCGAGGACCGATCTTAAGGTACAAAGGCCACTCTAACAAGGCATGGCAAGGCATGAAATATGGCATACAAACATGCAAGTTCCAGCACTGAAATGTGATGCTAAATGATTCCGAAACATGGAAACATGGCACCCGATGCATGGAATGGTCCCGAAACACAAAACTAGGCACATGCATTGACCTATAGCTATACAAAGCATGCATTATTTGATCATGAAGCATGAAGAAAAAACCAAGGCAGTCCCAAAACATGAACATTTCTAGTTCAAAGCATGGCCAAAAGATGCTAGCAAGATGGACTAAAATAGCATGCAACTTTAACTAGCAAACATGGTTTACACGGCATGTATATGAAGCAGGTGAGAACTCATCAAACCAGCAAAAATCAGTGAATAAAACATGCCAAAACATGCCCAAATAACCTCTGAAATGCAGCCAACACATGCACAAATGATGGGTTCTTTTAGAGGGCATACAAAGGGGTTATTAAGCACATGTATCAAGGACACTTAGCATAGCCAAATCAACTCTGAAAATCAAATATGATAGCCCTAAAACTCATCAAATTGGTCTTGAAATCAGTCAACAAAGCATGCAAGATAAGGCCTCTTTGGAAGGCCAAAAAGACCATTAAGCAAAACAAGGAGAGAGAGGGTCACCTCCCTCTGATTTTGGCCTTCAAGAATACACCTAAGCCACTGAAAATCCACTGGATTTCAGTGGCTAAGAGGCCAAACCATAGCCAATGCAAGTATTCTAATGCATAGCCCTAATCATGAAGAGATGAAGCATGCATAGGGGAAGATGACTCCAAACAGAAAATGGACCTTAATCAAACATGAAGATGATGCCAAAACAAGACTTTTTTCAGTTTAGGTCGAGGTCCAAAAAGGCTCACAAATAAGGCTAATGTGCCATGCAAAAACAACCCTAAAAGAGAGATTGAACAAACGGGGCAGCAAAAAGCCTCAAACAGTAAAGAGACCTTCAACAAAGTTGAAGAGAGGCTCAAAAAAAGGTACTTTACAGTTTATGGAAAAACTCAAATATGCTCACAAGTAAGGCCAAAATATGATGCAAAAATAGCCCCAAAAGAGAGATAGAGAGCAAGAGGTAGTAGCTGGCCTCAAACAGTGAAGATCCCTTCAACAAAGTTGAAGCGAGGCTCAAAAAAAGACACTTTACAGTTTATGGTAAAACTCAAATATGCCCACAAGCAAGGCTAATATATCATGCAAGAAATAGCCCTAAAAGAGAGATAAAGGGAAAGGGGCAGCAGATGGCCTCAAACAGAAAAAATTCCTTAATCAAACATGAAGACAAGCTTAAAATAAGACTGTTTCCAGTTCGGGTCGGAGCCCAAAAATGTAAGCAAAAGGAGCTAAGATATAGAATAAAATAGTACAACAATGGGGAGAATAGGAGCTTACCCTTGTAGCCTAACTTTCCAGCAGCCTTTGGTCCATGGAAATGAGCTTTTGACCTCTGCAAATGACTTCCAAGGGGCTGGAATGGATGATGGTGGTGTAGTGCTATGGGTTGTAGTGGAAATGGTGCAAGAAACTAGGGTTTTGGAGCTTGGAATAGTAAAAATGGAAGGAGAAGGGAGTGAGCCTTGGCTGATTTTTTCTAACCCTTAGAAATGGAGGTGGGGTGCTGGTTATATAGAGGGAGAGGAGTGAAATAAAAGGAGGGAAAACCAATTCAAATTCCCCTCCCAAAAGGGCAGACCCTCGGGCAGGGGTTTGGGTGCAAAACAGCTGGCACAGCTGGCATGCACCAGGAGAGAGAAGCTTGGTCAGCCAGGTTCAAGAGGTTCAGGCGGCCGGCCGGCCACCTCCCTTGGCCGGCCGGCCAGGGTCAAAAGGGTCAAGAAGATTTGCTGGCCGGCCACCCCAAAAAGGTGGCCTCCCATGTGTGTACCACACAGCTGTGTGGTCAAAAACTGGAAAAAGTGAACCAGGAGAGAGAAAAGCCAGCTTTTTAGAAGGGTTCAAAAGGGTCAAGGGGAGTTAATGGCCGGCCTATCCATATTCGTGGCCTCCCAGGTGTGTACAACACAATGGTGTGGTGGAAAGTCAGAAAAAGTGGCCCGGGAATGGAAAAAGTCAGCTTTCTAGTGAAGAAAACGGGCGATGAAGAGCGATGAAGGAATAAAGCTGGTTTTCAGAACAATTGCTGGCCTCCCACCTTCCTACAACCTCTCTAACAATGAAAATAAGGTCTCCGCCAAAAATGAAACCAAACCGATGCAAAACGAAGGTTCCGGGGCCAAAACGCGCGGTCTGGGAGGCCCGAAAATTGACTATTAAGCACCAGAGGTGGCGTTCGACCACGAAGTTGGTCTCTCGGGCCACAGTGCCCGTCAAAAGGGAGGAAACAAGGTGTATGCCAACAAACCGGAGCAAACGGAGGTGGTTAAGCAATCCCGAACCGAGGCACACACCGACGGCTCCGAAAACCAGGAACCGGGCTCCAAACGGGAAAAAAAAAGGCCTACGACCACGAAACGTAGCCCACGGCCACTAAGAGATGATCTACGAGACCTCTCTCTCCCTTTGGGAAGAGAAAACGGAGAAAACGGGACCCAGCTCGCAAACTGAGGCAAAGCACAACAGAGTCCGGAAGTCCGGAGGCAAGGCTCGCAGCCGTGATTCCGCAACCTCAGAACGAGCACAATATGCAACATCACCAAGCGCTCAATCGGTGACGTCTGAGTCTTAAGGTCGCTCAAAAATGGGGTGTCTACACCTATTAGCATTTTGGTTTCACAATTGAAAAAGGCTTTTACATCATGGACGAAAAACAGGTGCTGGTTAGTGAGTTAAGAAATGTTATTGATGATTTTTCTAGAGGGAAGTGTCAGACAAGGCCCACAAGACACCTTTAAATGTTGGTGATATTACTCCATCAATTGTCATAGTTGCAAAAACAGAAGGCCATGAGAATAAAAACTCTGTGGTAGGGGGGCAATTTCACAAAGAAATATTTTTTGGGTTTTCAAAAAATATTTTTGACCCATTAATGTGTGAATGGAAAAATCAACCCCTTTTGCAAATCTTAGCCCAAAGAGTGATGCAAACAATGTGGTTCAAAAGTTTGATTTCAAGCCAACTGTAGCCAAAAGTGATGAACAACCAATTCACGATGAATTTAATATTTTTGACATTGTTGAAAATGTTGAATTATTCAGAAATTTTGGGCCATGCAAAATTATGAATTATGTCAGAAATTTTGAGCCACGCAAAATTATGAATTATGGCATTCAACACTCATTTTGGGTTTGTGGATCACACCAAAGCTTAATGTTGGTGAATTGGCTAAAGATCCAACATTGTTTGAATAATATAAAACCAAAGAGCATAGTTCTGTTGGTAGAAGGTGGTTCTAATTAACCACTTGAAGATCACATACTTGAAATTTTGCCAATTTGCTCTGTCGAAATAATGTACCTCACTTGGATTGAGTGTTATTGTAATTTTGCCAATTAAATGACATATAATTGTTAATAATAGTGTGGGGATATATTTTCTGAGTAGCAACACGTGGCCAAGGTGACGCCGACGTGTCAGCCGAGGTGCCACGTGTCCTGGTCATGACACCGAGATGATCTCGGCTAGGCCGAGGTTATCTGTGAAGATACCGGAATCCGAGATAAGCAGATAAGGGACAAGAGTCCTAGAATGGGAGAAGACTTCAGTTTGAGTAAAGATAAGACTCTTAGAGAGTTTATCCCAATCCTACTGGGAATCCAAGATTAGCAGTAATCCTAAGTCCATTAGAGCTAGGCTTCTATTGGGACTTGGATTGTATTGGCTATAAAAGAGAGGCATCCCCATGGGTCTAAGGTATGCTTTTTATGTTCTGTCTAGTGAGTTAAGCACTATTGGTTATCTTTGAGGGATATTTTACTGACTTGATCGTCGGAGTGTTCCCGGGTGGACGAACCACCGCCGGAATCTCTTCTTTCTATTGCAGGTCATTCGGGCTTAATCTATTCTGCCGGTGTTCTCCAGCTGAGTACTTAGTTGGCAATGTGGTCGAAAATTCACCCACACAATTTGGCGCCGTCTATGGGAAAGAAAGGAGAATAGATGGCCAACGACGGACAGAAAGAGAAGGTTGGGGACGACACCCCTACTGAGAGTGGAAAACATATTGACTCTGACGTTGAAAAAGTCAACTGCAACGAAAAGACTCGTGATTAGAATCACGAACGAAAGGACGTCGGCCAGGAGAGCGACGTACCAAAGAAAACGGACCGAAGCGGGTATTATAACAAGGACGACCTCCAGGTATGGAAAGAAAGATGCCTGCAGAGGGATAATGAGGTAAAGGCTATGGCGAACAAATTGGCAGACCTATAAACAGTGGTCAATTTCATGATGCAGAATAACGTCATGCAGCCACCCTACCCACTGCAAGATATGTCGATTCCAGCGGCAAAGAAAGATGCCCAAAAAGAGGGGCAGAAAACAGTCCCTACAGTCCTCCAGCACACCAGGGCTGAGAAACACTCTCACCGGCCTTTAAGGGAGGTCAGGCGAGGGGAGACAAGAAAAGAAGAATCAAGGAGGATGCATCGCACAAAGGAAGCCGACCCGAAATAGCATCGACATGTCCAAAGGCAGGAGTTGTGCTTCGACGTAACCAATGGAGGAAGGACCAAGAGGACTCACAATGACATAGACAATAGTGCACCGAAAAGACTGAAATTAGGAGATAGCCGAGCTCCTGGGTAGACCAAAGAGGACTTGAGAGATTACCTCAAGAGGAAGCAACAAAATGCCCAGGTAACTTCCCCTATTAAGCCAAGAACACCATTCTCGGTGGAGTTGGACAAATTTGAGGCCCCAAAAAGATTCAGTATGCCGAGGTTCCAGATATACGATAGCAAGTCGGACCCCAACTTTCAGGTCGGCTTGTATCTGAACTCGATGGCGTTGTACACCGGGAACGAGCCGTTGCTCTGCAAGGTGTTCCCCTCATCCTTCAGAGAAATTGCATCGGACTGGTTTCACAAGTTGCCGAAAGGAACTGTGAAAACCTGGGAAGGCCTGGCCGAGATGTTTGTGGCCAGGTTCGTGACAAACAAGCTACAGCCATTGAGGGTGGAAGCCCTAATGGCCCTGAAGATCGGCGAGGATGAAAGCCTTAGTGCCTATGCCAAAAGGTATCATGAGGTATTCAACCGAATACCAGGATGCAGCCAGGAGGTGGTGGTTGTATCGTTTAAAAATGGCCTGAAGAATGACTGTCTGCTTCGAAAATCACTGGCAAAGACATTACCGAAAAGCATGGAGGAGTTGATGGCCAGGATAGAAAAGAATGCCAGAGTCGAGGAGGACACGCCGGGGACAAAGGCGTCTAAACAAGAGAAGAGAAATGGTTCGCCGAAGCGAAGCCGAGATAACACTGAATACGAGAAGACAAGAGCTCAGCCCAAGTGAGCAGATCCCGGATTCTAGATCTCGGATCCCAGATCCCAGAAGACAATATCTCGGCCTAGATGATTAAGTCCGAGAAGAGAAGAGCTTGGCCTAAGTTACAGAATTTTTATATAAGGTCCACAAAAGAGTATGTGGAAGCCATGCAGGGGGCAGATCCCTTGCCCATAGAGCAATATCGTAAGGATTCTTTTGGCCTTACGTGCAAAAGGAAGCTGAAGCCTATGTAAAAAAGCATGAAAATACTTTGAAATCCACTTGCAACGTGCGATAGAACATCAATTCGGCTGGGGGCATACCAGCAACAACTTGCTAGGGCTTACAACAAGAAGGTTAGCCCAAGAGAGTTCAAAGTTAGGGACTTCAACCTGAGAAAGGTTGTCGGCAATAGGGCATATCAGCTGAAACACAGATTGGAGCCAAGTGCATGCCAGTCAGATTAATAAAGAGACCGAGGTTGGTGACCTCGGCCAGTCTTTGTTTGAATCTGACCTCGGTAACAAGGTTAAAGCCATATGCTTAATGAGAACCCAAGTGGAACTTAGGTTCACATTAGGGGGCAGAGAGTTGGAAAATGGTTCTTGGAAAGCTAAAATTAGTTTAACACTTGTTGAAATTGAAATTTACAAGTTGAAGTTAAACCGAGGTCGTGTTTAACACTTGTTGAAATTGAAATTTACAAGTTGAAGTTAAACCGATGTCATATTTAACACTTGTTGAAATTGAAATTTACAAGTTGAAGTTAAACCGAGGAGATGTTTAACACTTGTTGAAATTGAAATTTAAAAGTTGGAGTTAAACCGAGGTCGTGTTTAACACTTGTTGAAATTGAAATTTAAACCGAGGTCGTGTTTAACACTTGTTGAAATTGAAATTTACAAGTTGAAGTTAAACCGAGGTCGTGTTTAACACTTGTTGAAATTGAAATTTACAAGTTGGAGTTAAACCGAGGTGGTGTTTAACACTTGTTGAAATTGAAATTTACAAGTTGAAGTTAAATCGATGTCATATTTAACACTTGTTGAAATTGAAATTTACAAGTTGAAGCTAAACCGAGGACGTGTTTAAACACTTGTTGAAAATTGAAATTCACAAGTTGAAGTTAAACCGAGGTTGTGTTTAACACTTGTTGAAATTGAAATTTACAAGTTGAAGTTAACCGAGGTTATGTTAAAAGAAGATTGGTTTAACACTTGTTGAAATTTTGAGAAAAATTTACAAGTTAAGCTAAGGTTATGTTGAAAGAAATATCTACATACTTGCCGAGATTACCATGTTGCCAAGACTTGGAAGAAATTTGAAGACAGAAGTCTTGCTAAGAGTGAAGTAGAGTTGTAAATAACACTTGTGAAAATATTGTAAAAAATATTTTCAAGTGTTAAGCCGAGGCTGAGATAAACCGATTAGTGGGTACAACCGAGGTGCTACACCCCGAGGAGATTACACAGTTAAGGTGTATTTTGAAGACATGCAAATTATTTTAAGTATAGAATGCATTCAGAAAAGGAAAGAAGGCACTTCGGCCTAACATTGAAGAATGATTGTTTAGATTACAAAAAGGCCAGTGTGAAGTACGCCGGTGTCAGACGATGGTAGTAAGCAAAGAAGTGCAACGAAAGCCTCACCGGAGGGAGAGAGTGAAACTGGTTGCAGAAAGCTTCGCAAAAGCAGCAATGGAGGATTTGAGAGAGAAAGTTTGAACAAGAACGAAGATGCAGAAGTGATAAGACGGAGAGAGAGTTGATTTTGATCAAAAGCATAAAATGGCGGCAAAATGGCAATTATGGTGCCTTGGACGACGTGCTTGTCAGACAGCGCACGCAAAAGTGATGCGACTTGATAGCGTGTATCAGGTACGGTCCAGTAGGGGAAAGACGCGTGGTAAAAACATTTGAAATATTGTTCGTGCCAGCTCATACGCGTGCTGGAACTCTTGGAGTTCTTGATTCAATGAAGCAAATACCTCGGCTAGGAGGACGGTTTCGGCTGAGAAACTTGAACGAACTTGGTCGTTGGTTCTAAGGCATTGATGAAAGCAGACTATAGGTCTTGGTCATATTGAGCCGACGAGTTCTGACTTCGGCAATAGATGACAAAGCGAGCTTAGCCGACGTGCTAAATGGAAGAAATAATATAGGTTCCATCACCTCAGGATGCCGAGGTAATAGAACCTAGGGGGCAGTTGTGGGGATATATTTTCTGAGTACCAACACGTGGCCAAGGTGACGCCGACGTGTCAGCCGAGGTGCCACGTATCCTGGTTGTGACACCGAGATGATCTCGGCTAGGCCGAGGTTAGCTGCGAAGATACCGGAATCCGAGATAAGCGGATAAGGGACAAGAGTCCTAGAATGAGAGAAGACTTCAGTTTGGGTAAAGATAAGACTTTTAGAGAGTTTATCCCAATCCTACTGGGAGTCCAAGATTAGCAGTAATCCTAAGTCCATTAGAGTTAGACTTCTATTGGGACTTGGATTGTATTCGCTATAAAAGAGAGACACCCCCATGGGTCTAAGGTATGCTTTTTATGCTCTGTCTAGTGAGTTAAGCACTATTGGTTATCTTTGAGGGATATTTTACCGACTTGATCGTCGGAGTGCCCCCGGGTGGACGAACCACCGCCGGAATCTCTTCTTTCTGTTGTAGGTCGTTCGGGCTTAATCTATTCTGCCGGTGTTCTCTAGCTGAGTACTTAGTTGGCAGTGTGGTCGGAAATTCACCCACACAAATAGTGATATCAATTTATTGACAATATTATTTTGGCATATATGGTGTTTAATCACTAGATTTTTGGCTATAGGCATATGTTTTATATATGTTTGTTTGTTGAAAAGGTTGCTGTCAATTTAATTTTGATTTTATAGCTCTTCAAGAATTCGAGTAAGTCTCATTCTTAAAGAGTTAAGGGGGCATTGTTTGCACCCATTTTTGTAAAATGTTTGTCGACAGGTGCACAAATCAGATTGTGACATGTGGCAACAAAGTCATAGTTGGGGTGCGTATTAATTAGAGGATTATGTGGTAAGGAAATGGTAGTCACATGTGTAATACAACAAGAGCATGTCATGGGCTAAGATTGTGGAGCAGTTACAAGCTTTATTGGAGATCATGGGCTAATTTCTAAGAGATGTTAATGTTAATAGGAATTTCCTTTGTTGATCATGCTCATTAGTTGAAGGGAAATTGGGTGATGATGTGGCTGGAGGTTTAAAAGTAAAGTTGGGACAAAGATAAAAGTTTAAAGAAGTAAATGAGGTTACAAGTAGTTATGGGTTTTAGTTAAATGGTCTCCTCTGTCGAAGGTAGTGCTAGAGGTCATGGGGAGCATGTGGCAAGTTTGTGTGAAGTGCTGGAGAAACATGAAGAAGCAGTTGCAACAATTGGGAAAAGATTGGCCAGAAAATAATTGTTGGCTTAGTGGACTGGTTTGTGTGAAAATTGGTTTATGAAGGAAAGGTTTTTTCTATCGATTTAGTGTTCAAAATGATGAGGAGCATGTGGCAGTAGGGAGCAAAGTTAGTTCGATAAACAGAAGTGAAGGTCTAATGTGATTGGAAGGCCTAGAAGCTAGAAAGCAGTTGCAGCAGTTACACAACAATAGTTGCAGATTGAGGAGATCATGGGGGCGTAGGAAAGAAGTAGTATAAATGCTAGAAATTTGCAAAAAGAGACATCAACAACAACATAAAGAACTAGTTTAGACTTAGAATAATCTAGGAGTAGCTTTCTTAGTTTAGGAGTAGTTTCTTTTATAATTCGTATCCTTGTAAACTTTTGTGAACTTTTGTAGTTTTATCTTGGAATTACTTGTTGTTTACTTTGTAACTTTCAGTTGTTCCAAAGAAGTCCTCATTCTTTTGAGGCATTCGAACTAATTCCACAATTACTTGATTGTTCTTATTTGATTGTTTAGATAAAATTGTTGTTTAATTCCTATCGATTGGGAGTTAGCATGATTTTTACTAACAATTTTTGGCACGCCCAGTGGGACATCTTCCTAATTTGGAATGATGACAAGAATTCCAAGGCAAGATGAAGTACAGGATGAAATGATTTGGTTTTGTGAAGATGAGATGCGTTGGCGTGAGAATGAAATTTTATATTTACAAGCAAAAATTGATTATCTTGATTGGCAAGAATTTCAAACAATAGCACCATTGCCATATTATTTGAGGTTAGAGATACGAAATCATTTTGATAAAGTGATTGGTCAACTTGGTGATCAAATTGACCATTTTGAGATCGAAATTCATCAATGGAGAGAAACATTGAAAATTCTTACAGAAGCCCAAATTTGTGGCTTTTCAGTTGTTCTTCCAATGCCTTTAAAAGTTGTGAATGATGAAAAATTTAATTCATTAATTGTTATGGGTGAAAAAACAAAAGGCCATGAGAATAAGAATTCCATGGCAGGGGCAATTTGACAAAGAAGAAATATTTTCTGGATTTTCAAAAAATGTTTCTAACCCATTAATGTGTGAAACAAAGAAGTGTGATCTTAAGCCAAATATGGATAAAAATGATGAACAACCATATGTTCATAAATTTAAAATTTTTGACATTGTTCAAGATGTCAACATGTATGAGTTTTTAAGGCCATTGATGGCTTTTGTTGTTCAAAATCTTTTTTGGATATGTGGATCACACCAAAACTTGGTTTTAATAAAATGGTTAATGAACCAACATTGATTGGAAAATATACATTCAGAAAATGTATATAAAGCAAGCTAGATAATGGCCATTTGAGTGTGGCCTCTATTTCTTATTTTGAATCTTCAAAGTTATGACTAATGAAGGAAAAATGTGTTTTCACTGTTGAACACTAACAGTTGAAAGCATGTGATCCAATTTTCAAGTGCATGAATAAACCTTATTGGTCTAAATTGTGTTAGCCAAATATGAACACCAGACCAAAGGAAATTGCAGTAGTTGTATTTGCACAAAGATACTGTATTTGTAGAAGGTGGTTCTAATTAGTCATTTGCACATCATATACTTGAAATGTTTCTAATATGCTCTGTTTAATGTAGCTCACTTGGATTGAGTTGTGATTTTCCCTATTATGTGGCATATGATTATTAATAATGTGGTGTTTGATCACCATATTTTTGGCCCTCAGCATATATTTTATAGATGTTTGTTTGTTGAAAGGGTTGTTGCCAATTTAATTTTTTATACAACTCTTCAAGAATTCATGACTTCTCATTCTTAAAGAGTTGGGGGGGAGGGGGCATTGTTTGCACCCATTTTCGTAAATTTCCTATCGACAAGTGGATCAATTGAATGATGACACATGACAATAAATTCGAAAGTAAAAGTCTTGCATTTGATCAAAGAGACACAAGGCAGGAAAGAATTGTTTAAGTGTATGAATTGTTAAAAGTAGTCATGGAGCAGTTATTAAATAATTGTTGGCTTAGTGGATTGATTTGTGTGAAATGAAGTGAAAAATCTAGAAATCCCTTAGATATTGATTTGTGATTATATATCAATTTTAAGCAGTAGATAACAATCCTAATCAAACAATCAAGACAAATCGACACAACGATTTTAACGTGGAAAAATCACAATTGGAGCGCCTCCAATTGTGATAAAAAAAAATCCAAGGGCCAAAGTCACAAAACAATCCACTAAGAAGACAAAAGGAGTTACACAAGTGTACTCTCAATTACCTAGCAAATCCACGCCCAAATTGAACCGACCCCTATATACCTCTTCTACCACGGTCTTCACCTCAGAATTGTCTTACCCAACGTTGAATCCACAACGCCGATGTTGAATCACAATGATGAGCCACTCCAGAATCCACCAAAGCTTCAGGTTCGAATTCCCCAGAATCCATTGAAGAACAACTCTCTCTTTTGTATAGAATAAACAAACAATCCTTTGATATATACTTCTTAAACCATGAGTTGAATACTTAATCAAACATAAAAAAAAAACCTAGCAAAATAGCCCCAGATATAAACCCTAATATCTAAGAAGAAGATTTGGAAGCGTAACCCTAAAACCTGACTGAAACACATATTTATAGCAAACTGTTCCGCGATCTCCGCTCGAGCGCAGGAAAGTTCGCTCGAGTGTAAAATCCCAACTTCCAGTACTTTTGCAGACAAGTCAAATTTTTGGAACCAAACATTATCTTCTCAAGCGCACAAACGGCCGCTCGAGCGGACAAGTAACTTCAAATGCATTTTTGCATTTTGCTTGATCCCAACATAGTCAGCGAAGTGGAAAACATGAAAGAATTATTTTCTAAAGCTTCTCTGCAAGGCACAATTCGGGTTGGATTCACATCTAAATACTCATAACCTCATTGAAATAAAAAAGCGAATAAAATTACAACTGAAAAGAGTTTTGTCAAACGGGATTGCCAAGAATAAAAACTTAACATGAAGGAAAGGTTTTCTCTGTCGATTTAGTGTTCAAAATGATGAGGAGCATGTGGTAGTATGGAGCGAAGTTAGTTTGACATGAAATATGAAGAATTGTTAAAGTTTGAAGGCTTGGAAGTGATGGAGCAATTACAGCAACAGTTGGAGGTTAGTGGCCTGCAGTGTAGTTTCTAAGGGAAATGGGACAGTTACAGCAACAGTTGGAGGTTAGTGGCTTGCAATTTCCAAGAGAAATGAGATCATGGATCAAGGAAAGAGGAGAAAAAAGAACTATAAAGGCTAGAAGTTTGTAGAGAGAAGGGAGATCAATAATCCAACAATAACTTAGTCTTTATTAGGAGTAGAGATTATCAAGTTAGGAATGGTTTTGTTCTCTATAATTTGTGACTTGTAGTTCTTGTGAACTTGGATAATTTCATTTGGGGTTATCTTTGTTTATTTGAATACTCTTTCTTTTGATTGTTAATTGTTCCAAAGAAGTTCTTGTACTTTCAAGGCATTTGGAACCTTTATACAATCGTCTGATTTTCTGTTTAAATTGTTCGTTTAAAATTATTACTTGGTTACTGTCAATCTAAGCCCAACATAATTTTTACTAATAGCTGGCTTTTGGTACAAGCCCGCAAAGTTGCCGCTTTTGGCCCCAGAAAATTGACTAAAAAAAAAGGCCCCAATTTTTTTTAATTATTATATTAGCCTATAAAAAAATCTCATAATTTAAAGGGTCTCAACAAAATTCAGTTACGATTTAAAACTAATAGATGGTTGATATGATAAATTATTTAAAACTAATAGATAGTTGTTTTTTATTAGAAGAAACCAAAAAATTTATTGATGCGGTGAATTATTTGAAATTATTGAATGGTTAGATTCTAAATGTATGGATTATATATAGAATATTTGATTATATTATTTGCATTTACTTTTTTCAAATTAAAGTTGATTAAATCTTATCTTTACTCAATTATGTCAAATGAAAAATTAAATGAATTAGTAATTTTATCCATCGAAAATGATTTATCATATAAGTTGGATTATGTGAAGATTAGTAACTTTATGGTTAAAAGTGCTAGAAGAATGATGTTTAAGTAATTTTTGTTACAGTTTGTTTGATAATCTATTTTAGATTATTTTGGCCTTTTCCTTATTGTAAACTTTAGTGTATATTTACCTAAATTTCAATAGATATATATACTGAAGGTAACCTTTTTATGAATATTGTCAAATACCCTCCCAAAAAAATAGACACATAGTTATTTAAAAAAAAAAAAAAGTATCAAAGGCAATGTGTTGCAGTTTACTTTGGGCCCCAAAAAAGTTAGAGCTGGCCCTAGTGTTAGTTTTTGGGTAATTTTGTTTGCACGCTATATAAACTCTCATTACACACTGCTAATGGTGTTCAAATATAAATTTTTGAACAAAAGTCGGATGTTCAGTTATAAATTTATGAACATAAAGCAATTGTTCAGATATAAATAATTGAACAAAATTTATATTTGAACAAATTTTTTTTTATTCATAACTTTAAATCCAAATATTTGATATTTGTTCGAAAATTTATATCCAAACATATTTGTGGTGTGTATTGAGAATTTGTATGATATGCAAATAGAATTTCCCTTAGTTTTTTGTTGGTTTACCATTTTAGCCTTAGTTGATTTATTATGATTAACTAAACTGACATTTTAATGTAAAAATGAACTAATGAACTCTAAAATAATTATCGTATCAAATTTTGAAAAGGCTACCTTTAGATGGTTTACTATGTAATTCATGCATTAAAAATATAAATTTTGAAAAATAGTTTTACGAAGAAAAAAAAAAAAATTTTTGCAAAAAATATGGTGAAATTTCCATCCCAAAGGGGTATAAAATATTAGATCCAAGGTAAAATCTTATTTGGTGATAAGGGCACGCCAGAAAAAGTTGTTTGCGCTGAAAAAGTCACTGGAAAATTGGCCGAAAATGCCACCGGCTGCGGAGACTGACGGCCAGCAGCAGCAGTGGGTGATGGTAGTGGTGAGGTATAGAAATGTGTGATATTCAATAGATAGATTGTTGAATGAGTGACATGTGTCACATTTCAACAGATAGTTAATTTGGTAAATTTCAACAAATAGATAGATAGGTTGGTTTCAACATACAGTTGTCCTTTTGTACAAAATGTGTCATTTTGGCCCAAAGTTATTAGAATTTGGGCATAATGTTTAAGTGATATTGTAGTGAAATTGGTTCAATTTTTTTAATATTATAATTCTAAATTTTTGTTTATAATTTTTTTGGTTCTTGGGTTAAAATATAAAGCAACAAAATTAATTTTATCATTTTAAAATTTTGTAATATTTAAAAAAAAAAATTAATTTTATCTTTTTACATGATATATAAAATATATAGAGGTCCATATTGAGGATTCTCCTATAGCCTCGAACTTAGTCATAAAAGTTGGACGTAAAAGGTCTAACATTTCCACTATAATGCTGGGTTTTTGTTGCTATCTTTACGATAAACACACAACTCTAATCTAACCAATATGAGAATATATATATATATATACATATATTTATAAAGAGAGGGAGTTTTATTGATGCAGATGAAATTATTTTGAGTGTATCTCTAAAAGGTTAAAATTTTTAAATAAGCAATGAAAAAAAGTTGACTAAAAACAAAAATCATGAAAAAATAGGTAAACTATCAATAAGTCCTAATAATTGGACTTAATTCCCATCAAATCCTATTGAAAATAAGTCTTGGTAAAATTGTCGCTAAAAATAATTTTTTTGTGACAATTTTTTACATACGTCGCTAAAAATTAACAATTAGTGACTTTTTTTTGTTATGATTTTTATAAATTATCGCTAAAACTTACAATTAGTGACTTTTTTTATGAAATTTTTTTCCTATAGAACCTATTAGATAATAAGTCCACTTATTAGGATCTACACGTAAGTACCAAAAAAAATAAAATAAAAAAAAACCTCAAATAGTTTTCAAAAATTATAAACTAAACAAGATAAATAATAGGCACTCTAGCATAAGTCCATTTTTGAATCATCTGAGCAATTAGACTCAAATTCTAATATTTTTGGACAAAAAGGCATAATTTGTCTAAAAGGACAACTATCAGTTGAAATCAATTTATCTGTCTATCTGTTGAAATTCACCAAATTAACTATATGTTGAAATGTGACACATGTCACTCATTCAACAACTTATCTGTTGAATAGCAGACATTTCTCTACCTCACCACCATCACCTGTTGCCACCGGACGACAACTTTTTCCGACGACCTTTTCTAGCGTGTCCTTATTACTATGTGGTGATTCATCCCACTAATTTTTGGACCACTAATAGCTCTAATGAGCTAAAAAAAAAAAAAAAACAAACAAACTCAAGCCAAAACATCACATCACTTTGGTGGGGGTCACTGTGCCACATCATTAGTGATGCTCTAGAGCTCCCAATTTAGTGCTCTAAAACATTATTCATAACATTTTACCTTGAATCTAATGCCTTATTCTCTCTTTGGGATGGACTTTTGACCAATTTTTCCATAAATAATTCTCAAAAACTCATTATTCTTTAGGTTTGCAATCTTTATTTATTATCAAAAGAGTCCCGCCATAACTATAAAATAACCAAATTGTGTTAAGATTACTTTACCCTTGTGATATATGTGCGTTTCATACAATCGTTAGGTTAATTTAAACATGTATCTGGGTTAGGAAAATAAAGTCCATAATCTACTGAAAAACCTAATATGTGTAGGATTTGGTTAGCAAATTGTATACAAGTAGATTTTTTATGGGTAGATTATTATATATATACTTTTTTGAGAGATCGAGAGAAGGAGAAAAATAAAGATGTAGCAGATGAGAGAAAAAATACCATGAGGCACTTGGTGAACAAAGGCTTAACTACCTATTTACCTTCTCTCTCTCCCTCGTGAATATAAATAATTTGAGTTAAACCACGTAAATCTGTGTGATTATTTTTCTTTTTGGTGTGTCTATGGTGTGCTTTTGTTACACTGGTAGGATACAGTATAAATCCCAATAAGTAATATTAGAGTTTAAGATTGTTGATCCTAGGTGCAGTTGATGAAGGAAGTTCACGTCTTAAGAAAAAGAAATCACGATAATGGCAAAAAGGAAAAAAAAAATACAAGAAATCCGATTGAAGAAGTGGACCCCATATCCACCATTAAAATTGGTACAGTGAGTAGAAGGTTGATGTGTGTTTATCTTTGCACAAAAGTAAAGATAATGGTAAGGCATGGATTGCTGCTTTGGGTTGCAATGGGTTGTGATCCAATACAACTAGAATGTCATAAAAAAATTTATTGTTTAGAATTTTTTCTGTTAGATTGGTATGTGTAATAGAAAAATTAAAGGTCAGGGCATTTTTCAAAGTTTTAAGTTGCTGCAAATTCATTAGTACGGTCAGAATTTTCAGATTCTAAACAGTTTGAAGATATTGGGCAGAATCAAGGGCAATCAATGGTGATTACAATGTAATTTAGGTGATACATGAGTAATCTGATTCAATCAACAAGGAAGTGCCGTCATTGAGTGAATCATATGATGTTTTTCTGACTTCACAAAGTGATTGGCATCCTGTACATGTTCATGGATTATGTTGTGACTAGAGATGGCAATGGGCTAGATTTTTTTATTTTTTAAAAAAATTTTGCGCATAAATTCTTGATTTTGAACTTAACTATTTTAGTGATACAATTAAATACTGTATCCTAATCCTAACAGTTTTGACCTATCTACCCCTGTAATTTATCCTACTCTATCAATGTTCTCTCAAACCTTTATATATATATATATATATTATTATTAAAATTGAGTTAGGACAAATACAATCGAGTCAGGTAATTTTTCCATTTCTAGTTGTGACAGATGGAGCTGCTGTCAAGTATCAAATGAGTAGTACAGGTCGTGGGTGAACAGTGCAAGCAATAGTTGCAGAAGATATTGGCTAGAGGGCATGACAACAGGTTGTTGATGTACATAGAAGAAAGCTACAGACATAAAAGTTTGAACGATTTCACGACGAAAATGTGTACACCAAGGAAAGACGTGAGTCACTTTTCAATTGAGGTTTTTTCTTTGTAGCAATGGATACACCTTAGGGAGGTGTGCGTAGTTCTCATGGGCATAAGGTTTTATGTGGGTATAAGTTCCAAACAATATATGTTGAGTCCTAGTGTGAGCTATGTGGATTCTGGAGTTTCTCTCCAATGAATTTGGCTAGTGTTACTAGCCTCCCAAATTCCCTAACAACTGGTATTAGAGTCGATGATTAGCAATCTATGGGCGGGCTCTCCTAGAGCATCAATGTTGATGGGTTCGGAATTGCACGAAAACTCTTGATAGACCAAAAAAAAATAAAAAAAAATTCCCTATGCATGTGGCAAGGTTGGACTGAGGCAATGTAGCTTTCAATAGACTCGATGTTGGATAGTTACATATTAGGATTAATGGAGAGTGCATATAAAATATGATGAACTTGTCAAGGATAGATTAGACTCGAGGGGAAGCAAGGCAAAGCCCGATGTTTGATTTACACATAAGGGGGAGATTGTTAGAGCATGTGTGACGTCGAATAAAGAGTAAAAGGAGATGAATCATAATATATATATTAGATGTACTGTCTACTTAAGGGTTTAAGCTTTTAATTGGGTTGGTGTTGCTGTGGGCTCCCAAATTTCCTAATTGGGCCAATATTGTTGTGCGCTTGTGAGCTCACAAACAAATTGAATTAAAATACCTAACAAATTTGTAATTCTTTAACAAATTCTGACAAAAACAAAGAAAATAATAAAAAGAAGTTAAAAAGACTTTTTAAAATTAAATCAGCTCATTTGACTTAGTGGTTGTTTAGTACCAATTTATGGAGTGAGGTTTCAGAGTCAACTCTTATGGAGAGAAATTTGATTGGTGGTGTTTATTTCTCCCCTATTAAGAGGGTTGTATGTGGCAATTAGTGGTTGTTGGGCTTAGCTTGGGTTTGGTGATTGATTGTTAAGTTTGGTAATTGTTGACTTTCTAACTATTGTTAGATTAGTGATCTATATGATGTAATGTTTATTATATTTGTAAGGGTGATTCTATTTACACACCACTAATACTTTCAATACACACCATTAATATATTAGATTTATATTCCAATAATATCCTTCAATGAAATAACCATTAAGGACAACATAAGGTGTATTCTACTCATTAAAAAAATTCATATTTAAAAATACAAAATACTCACACACCATCATTTCTATAGGATTTAGAGTTTTAACATATAAACATTTTATTTCTTCACCATCTTCACCATTAACATACACATATGATATCATTCATTATCAATTAGCTCATTTCATTATCTTCTCCATTATACTTATTTTTCAAACTCCAAATATTATTGCCTTTGAAAATTTAGGGTTTAAGAATATTGAAATCAATTAGTTTTGAAGATTTGCACATCATGGATGATACTGAGATGGTTGGTTCTGATATAAATACTGAAAACGTTGATTTGAACATTGAAAATGTTAGTTTATGATTTAGTTTTTAGTTTTTTATTTATCTTGTTCATATGTTGGGAAGATGAGTTTGTTCTTCGTATTCGGATAACCAGAGTTGAATTTTTACATAATGTTCGATTATTTATATTTGAACAAAACAATTTTGTTCAAATTATTAATATTGATCAAATATTAAATGTTCATACATAAAAAATTGAACATTTTAAGTTAGTTTGGTTAAAATAAATTAAATTTTTATTCATTGTTCAGGTATTAATTTTTAAACACATTAAGTTTGTTCAACTCTATATTTATGAACATTATTAATTTGATGAATTTGAATTGACAATGAGAGATGAGAGTTCAAGACCCACAATGAAGATTAACATTGGCGAAGATGGAAGCCTAATGAAACCCTCCACCGGTGATCTGAAACGACGAGACAATAAGATGAGACACGACGAGAGTTCAACACCAACTATGGAGATCAACACTGGCGAAAATGGAGGTCGAATGAAACCTTCGCCAACGATGGAGATCAAGACCGATGAAGATGGTCTCTATTTTGAAGATTGTGGGGTTTTGTTGTATGTAGTGGTGAAGATGATGATTTTTTGGTGTATGTAATGGTATGTATTCAAATAGTTAGTGGTGTATTGATATAGAACTAGTAATGGAAAGTTAAGGTATGAAGTAAAATATTTTTAAATCCTAAAAATTATTTTTTGTATATACTAAGTAATAGTGTATACTGAGAATATTAATGGTGTATAAATAGAATCACCCTATTTGTAATTATTCTTCTATCAATTAAAAAAAATGACAAAATTACTAAATTAATGCCCATAAGGAAGTATTTGGTCCAAAGGTGAGCAGGATCCATAGATCACCACAAGTCATAAAATTTCATGAAATTGTTCACACTTAGCCAAAAAATATTATTTACGTAACACCCATTAAAACGAATAATTATATCATGGTTCAAAGACACGACGTGGATCTGTCCTTGATTAATCATAATTCATCATACTTCTTATATTTTTTAATCACTTAATATAAAATTATAAATTTAATTCTCTCAACTAATCACAATTTACTTGAAGCACCACGTGATCGGCCTTCGTACCATCAAAACTGACCAAAACAATTATCCATGTTGGAAAGGGGAGAGGTACTACTTGTTTGATGGATATTGTCATAACCATTGAATTGCCCAAGTTGTTACCCACATTACACGAGGACGGGACTCCGATTTGTTACATACATATATTTTGATTTTAATTAGAATAAAATAGTAAAATTTAATATTTTATGTGAATCAATATACCATTATTTTAGATATAATAGATATTTCTTAGGATACTGAAAATTAGAGGCTTGAAATTCGAATAGATAGAGTTACACATTACACGAGGATGGGGACTCCGATTTTGTTACATACATATATTTTGATTTTAATTGAAATAAAATTGTAAAATTCAATATTTTATGTGAGTCAATACACTATTATTTTAGATATGATAGTTATTTCTTAGGATAGTAAAAGTTAGAGATTTAAAATTCGAGTCGATGGAGAGACTATTGTTGTCATTTCGTTGTAATCTATCTAACTTACTAACATCTGGATGTAGCTCATCTCAAGTTCAAAAATTGACTAGATGGTGTTGTTGGGTCTCATTAGGGCCAATTCGGACCCTTCTAGATGATTCAAACGGTTTAATATGCAGAGTTCGTCGAGTACATAATCCTTGCAAACAATTATATTAATCAGATATCAATAATCACTTAATCAGATTGTATTTGTGTCTGTAACTTATTTTAAAAATTATAATTGTTATTAAAACAAATACAAACTGTTCAAATGACTATTGATATCCGATCAATGTGATCTTTTATCAGGATGATATACTCGATAAGTTCTACACATTGCATGATTTGAATCATTGAAAAGAATCCAAAATCGGGCCCATCACAGCTCAACAACACCGTCCAATATGATTTCAGACTAAGGAGAAATTGTGACTTTAACATCTTATTATATGGTTAAAAAAATAATATATATATATATATTTTTTTTTTAGCAGCAAAATAAAATATATGTATACTATTACAATTAAATCAATTTTATTGTGGAACACGTGGGTCAATAACTGACTTACATTGCTAATTAGGAGGATTGATCCAAGACGAATAAGTCCATTATGTATTATGTTAAAGGCCACCCACGATTAAGATTGTTGCACGTGTGCTTTCTTTTCTGTCAAAATGGTTCCAAAGGCACTAATTAAAGTTTTGTATGATGATTTCCCTCCCACTTTAATTGTTTTCAACGCACACCACTTACTTTAACAGTTTTTTTTCCAAAAAAAAATATAAAAATAAAAAATTGCGTTTACCGCTCTTAAAAATTATTTTTAATGATGTGTTTAATAAATGATATATTTTAAATTATTAAATATTTTATCATATGAGATCTAATTTCAATATCACGTCATTAGAAGTCCTTTAAAAGTAATAAAATAAGAAATATACTACATTTTTTTTACTCAATTTGTTGAAAACTCTAACTGAAACATTTTTAATTAGTTTTCTCTTATTTTATTTTATTTTATTTTATTTTTTATTTTTAATTGCACGTCTTCCCTTTTTCATGATGGTAAAATTAAGTTGTCAACAACAACGTTACTACCTTTTTTATTATTGGTAATTACTTGATTAATATTACACCCAATTGAGAAAATAAAATATTTTCAAATGTAGTCATTACAAAAAATTAAGGTTTTAAAAACTAAAATTAGGGACAAAATTATTTTTTTGGAACCAAATATTTTTGTTGCGAAAAGTGTTATTATTATATTTTTAGCAACAAAAATTAGACATTAGTGATGAATTATTATCTTTTTGGGATCAAAGTTTTTGTCTCAAAAAATAAACTATTTTGAAACCAAATTATTTTGTCCCTAAAAGTGTATTTATTAGTGAAATTTTCAAAATTTTGTTGCTGAAAGCTTTATTTTTAATTTTTTGAGACGACCTTTTAGCGACTATCCTCACGACGATAGAAATTGGTCCCTAAACGTTTTTTGCAACAAAATTTTTATTTTTAGAGATCAAAAAATTTGATTTCTAAAACTCTCATATATTGTAGTGAGTCCACACAACATTTATTATTAATTTTAAACTTTTTAAACTTACCCTGTACATGTATTTTACTTCATTTTTTTTTATAGTGTTTTTCATTTTATGATTTTATGATCGAGTCCGTTTTTATTGAGTTCTTTTATTATTATTTTTTTTACAACATAACATTTTTATTTATTTTTTAGTTCGGATATTTGGATTACTTTATGTATATTGATTAATTTTGAGACACATAGATTTGACAAATTTTAAATAGAACCTGCAGATGCAGATGTAGATGTGATTCTAAAAAATTGATATTTATCATAATAGTTAAGGTTACAAGTTGGAGTGGACTGAATGAACTACTTTCATACTTGAAAACCAGTGCCCTTGTTCTCGTAGTTAACTTTTACGACTAGAGCATCACATCACATCACAACTATGGCGCAGCTAGTGTGTGTTCAAATGAATTGATTGAACCACTGGGGTGGTTGAAAAGAAATAAGAATAATGACATGAAAGACTATTGTTGATATTTTCATCCCATATGTTGGAATATATATAGAAAGCAGGGGTAATTGCGGTTCGATTTTAGATAGTTTTTGAATTGATTTGAATCCATCTGTATGTATGTGGTTTGGAAAAAAATTCAACCTGTAATTGCTTGTAGTGCGAGTTGTGATTTGTGCGGATAGGGTTCGCGAATGTGTGGACAATTTGCGGATTGGATTTTTTTCTTTAAAAATTTATTTTGGAGCCATTTTTCTCCCATTTTGTAAATATTTATTTTGAGTCATTTTCTCCCCATTTTCTAAAATGCTACAACATTAATAATTAATGAATTAAAACTTATAAAATTTAAAAAAAACAACAAAACCAATTCCTAACACAAACAAATATTTCAAAATCTTAAACTTTTAAATCAAATTATAAACTAACACAAGCATATCTTTCAAAATTCAAAACTAGATCATCAATCTTTATTCACTATCTACTACCCAACAATACAATTAAAGTAAAATTATTCAAAATTCTTAGCTTACCTAAAAGTAATTTTTCATTAACTTTTACATTCATCCAAAATGCAATAATAAATAACAACGGTCTAAGTTAAAAAAATAAATAAATCCAAGTGCAGGTGGGTTTTTGCGGGTGCAGGTTAAACCCACAACCCGTCTACAACCCGCAATCATATCATATTCTAAACCGCATCCGTTCGCATTGTATCTGCGAAACTGCTCATTTGTATGCGGATCGGTTTAGGTTAGGCGGGTTGTGCGGTTCGGATAACCCTATGCCCAGCCCTAATAAAAAGTAATCTTGATCATATCCCCATGATCATGCTCATCACATTCCAATGATCATCCTCATCACATCCCTTGATCTTGCAATTACATCATTTAGTCAAGCTGTACAACAAAATAAGGAAATTATATTTTACATATGCGCTACTTTATAGGCACAAGACATGTGGTGTTGACTTGATCATCCTTAAGACTCCCCTCAGTTTGTGGTGTATATTTAAGACACCCAACTTGCCAAGTAAAAAATGGAACTTTGATACACTAAGAGTCTTTGTAAAGAGATCTGCTGATTGTTGAGTTGTAGACACATGAGCTGTTTGAACAAAACCTACTTGGACCTTTTCACGAATTAAGTGACAATCTATTTCTATATGTTTTGTTCGTTCATGAAAAACAGGATTTGAATATGAAGAGTTGCTTTGTTGTCACAATATAGCTTGATAGGTTGTGTCTGTTTCACCTTTAAATTTTCTAACACTTGTTTCAACCAAGTTATCTCACAACAAGTTACAGCTATAGATCTATATTCTGCTTCAGCTAAGGAGCGAGAAACAGTTGCTTGCTTTTTTGTTTTCCAAGATATGGGTGACTGACCAAGTAATATGCAATATCCAGTAATTGATCGTCGAGTATCTCTATACCGGGCTTAGTTCGCATCACAAAATGTCTCTAATTGAATTGAACTAGTGGCTGATAAGAGAATTCCTTGGCTTGGCGTTTGCTTAATGTATCTTAATACTCGATGAGTTGCATCTAGATAAGGTACACGTGGTTTGTCCATGAACTGACTCAACACATGTACTGCATATACCAAATTTGGTCGTGTGATGATTAAATAAATCAAATGACCAACAAGTCTGTGATATGAAGAATTATTGGTTATTAGCTCTCCATCATTCTCATTAAGCATCAAATTTTGTTCTATAGGAAACTTAGATGGTTTTGCACCTAGAAATCTCGTGTCTTTGAGAATTTCAAGTGCATACTTCCTTTGTGGCAAGAAAATTCCTTTTGTTGAACAGGCAACCTCT
Source organism: Camellia granthamiana (assembly GCA_036172215.1). Taxonomy (NCBI): domain Eukaryota; kingdom Viridiplantae; phylum Streptophyta; class Magnoliopsida; order Ericales; family Theaceae; genus Camellia; species Camellia granthamiana. The sequence continues at coordinate 107,895,487 of CM069915.1, read as the reverse complement.
ATGCCCAAGAAATATTTCAAGTTTCCAAGATCCTTTAGCTTGAAACAATCATTTAAGAATTTTTTTGAGTTCTTGAATTTGCTCCAAATCATTTCCTGCCAGGATGACATCATCTACATAAACAAGCATAACAATGAAACTACTTCCATTTGAGCGAACGAACAATGAATAATCTGCCTTACATTGATTGTATCCTGCATCATTAATGGTTGAAGAGAACTTTGCGAACCACTGCCTTGATGCTTGTTTGAGACTATACAATGATTTGTTAAGTTTGTATACTCTTGTCTTTTCCTTTCCTCTGAAGCCAGGAGGAAGATCCATGTAAACTTCCTCTTCAAGGTCTCCATATAAAAATGCATTATTAACATCAAGTTGGTGAAGGTGCCATCCTTGAATGGCTGCAAGTGCAAGCAAGACACGCACGGTCACTAATTTGGCAACATGGGCAAATGTTTCTCTATAGTCAAGACCTTCGGTTTGATTGTAGCCTTTACCAACTAGGTAGCCTTTGTATCTCTCAGCTGAGCCATCTAGTTTATATTTGATTTTATAAACATATTTGCAACCAATGGATTTCTTGCCAAGTGGGAATGGCGTCAATGTCCATGTTTGATTGGCTTCAAGAGCAGCGATCTCAGCTTGCATTGTACTTTTGCATTTAGGATCTTGAATGGCCTACAAAAAAAGTCATTGGTTCTGTTTCAAGAGAAACAAAGGTCGTGAAAGCACGATGAGAAGTGGACAAACGATCATAAAAAAAGAGAGTTACTCAATGGATATGGAGTACTAGAAGAAGTTACCAATGCTGAGTCTGATGATTGAGTAGATCGAGATAGGAGGCCACATCCAAGATGAAAATCTCGCAAATAATTTGGAAGCTTGGTAGGTCAAGTGGATTTATGGGTGATTGGTGGTGATGCAATTAGTGAGTTAGATTCATGAGAATTTGAGGGAGAAGAGACATGTTCATTGGATGCATCAAGTGTGGTGTGTGAAGGGGTTTGGGCAGGAACATAGTGGAGAGGTGAAATGGGTGAGACATTCCTATCTGGGGTATCGAGTGGACAAGGTAAGATAGGTGAGCTACAAGGCTCAATAGAACTAGAAAAAGGAAAGTGATCTTCATGAAAAATTACATCATGTGATGTGAAAATTTTATGGCTGCCAAGTTTATACAAGCCATACCCTTTTTGTCCATAAGGATAGCCAATAAAAATACACTAGAAGGCACGAGCATCAAATTTGGATGGCTTTTGTGCATGGGTAAATGCAAAACACAAGCATCCAAAGACTCTCAAATGAGTGTAGGATGGTTTAACCTTAAACAACATTTCATATGGTGATTTTCCAAACAAATTGGGTGTAGGGGTTCTGTTGATTAAATAAGTGGCAGTTAGAAGGGCATCTCCCCAAAACTTTTTAGGTAAATGGGCTTGAAAGTGGAGGGCACGTGCTACATTAAGAAGGTGACGGTGTTTTCTGTGACAATCCTCATCTCTGATTACTGCTAAACTGTGACTGAATATGATAAGTAACTGATTAGGATGAAATCCTAAACTGATTGCATGAGTATGTTGCTTGATTGCAGTTCTATCTGTTTATCAATTGATTGATCTGTTCATGTTTTAAGTTTTGAACTGCACTTCGCCTTATCGGCGGCCGAATCTGAAATTGATTGGTATTTTATGCTAATTAGGATTTATGTGATTTTATGATAGATTTAATTAAAATTTGATTTGGTGTGATTAAATTAGATTAAATAAAGCTAAATCGCATTAGTTCAAGTTATTTACGAAATTGCCATTGAGTGGATTGACTCAAAAACCCACCATTATTATGCCTTATACATTTTTGATGCATCATCTTTATTTCCTTTAGAGACCGGAAACATGAGAGAGAGCTAGAGGGTTGGAAGGAATTGAGTTCACCTAGATTGGCTGGGAAAATTAGAAGACTTGAAGAGAGATTGTATATTTGAGCCTCCTTACGTGAGATTCAAGACCTAGGGTAGAGATTTTATCCTCTCATTTGTGAATTTGAATTGTATCTTGCATGGTTCATGGTAATTTAGAGTTTAAAGTCAAGAATTGGCTTAAAGAGTTGAATTTGAGAGTGAATTCTTGCATGCATGCACATATTCTTGGATTTTGGAGTTGTTCTTCATGAATTTCCATATGTATGTTCACATTTTTGTTATAGTCCATGAATTCATCATGTTCTTGAGCTAAAACTTGCATTTGGTCATGTGTTAGTAGCTTTGAATTCAATTGAACACATGCATGTTAAATGTACATCTTATTCTTGAAGTTTATTTGAAATTGGTGTTCAATTGGTTCACCTTTGGGCTTGATTTTACAAAATTGATCTTTGAAACATGTTGTATTATGGATTTTTAAGTGTTTTCCAGAAAATTAGCCTAAAAGGATCGAGTTTGAGGCTTAAATGCTTGAGTTTTGTGCCTGGGGATGAATCTGGAAATTCCAGATTTTGGACCCACGCTCGAGCGTAGGACTTCACGCTCGAGCGTACCCTCTGAGTCGTGCACTTCCGCTTGAGCGTGGAAAGTTGCGCTCGAGCGTGAAATGCAAGTACCCAGAAGTTCTTGTGTTTTACAGTCCGCTCGAGCGAGAGAGTTCACGTTCGAGCGAGGACCTGAGTCTCACGCTCGAGCGGAGGTCAAGCGAAGGTTGAGCGTCCGTCGAGCGTGAATTGCATGCATCTAGTACTTTTCATGAAGTTTACAGTCTGCTCGAGCGAAGAAAGTCACGCTCGAGCGGAGATCCTTTGTCTGCATGTACGCTCGAGCGTAGAAATACACACTCGAGCGAGACCCCTGTTTTCTGAAAATTTTGAAAAGTGTTTTAAAGTACATCTTTGCATCCTCATTTCATCATAGGCATTCCTAGGCCTAGTTTAAAGCATCTTAATGAGGATACTGATGTAGAACCACACCGAGTCGAGTTAGGGACTAAGTTGTTGATTCCCAAGTGTGTAACTTAGTGTGTGTTCGTTCTGTAACTGTGTAGGGTTGGCATCCGAGGACGCTCATGAGCTGCTCATAGCCCAGTGCTCTATGAGTAACAATGTTGTAAAGATATGTTCAATTATGATTACTTTTCTGAATGATCAACTGTTCTGCTTACTGAATCGTTCTTGTTTAATGAATGAATGTTTGTCTGTCCTATTTGTAAACTGTAACCGTGGCATCCATAGCAATTTACTATTACTGTACTGTTACTGCTATTATCACAGAGATCTCTGTCGGTTCCCATGTTTGGAACCACTACTGTTTACTGTTATGATGGCCATCAACTGACTGTTCGGTCTGTTAAGACCTACTGTACTGTTTTGCTATGGGATGCACCACATGTGACTGCTATGGTTTCTAAGTGACTGATATGACTGTTTATTTACTGAAAGGACATTCATTCTTAACCTCTTTACACAACTGTTATTCACTGGGCTTTAGTTCACTGTTTATATATATATATATATATGTAGGTGTCCAGGCACCGGATCGATGCTAGGAGCGTCAGGCTAAGCTCCTGTTTTGTCAAAGCCAACCATTGTGCCTCACTTCGAGGTTCCGAGTGCGTCAAAGCCAAGGCTGTTTTGGGGTGTTCTAGATTTCCCTTTTGCCTCTATTCTGTAATAAATGTTAAGACTTGCACTGTACTATTATGGTAGGGATTTGGTCCCTAACCTGAATGTCTGTATATGATATATGTATATACTGTTTTGGTTTTGAATGTGATTATGTACAGAAAAGTCTTTTTGCATTCAGATTGTCACGGCTCATTAGATATCTTTTATTTACTGTTTTGGCCTCCGCCATCCCCTTTACTCTGTATTACTGTCTTTATTGTTAAGCAAGCCTTCGGTAATCACGGATTACTGGCCGGTTACGGTGCTAAACCCATAGGGGCGGGTTTGGGTCGTGACATTTTCGCTCAGTGACTCCATTTTGTTGGAGAGTGGAATTACAACTAGATTGGTGGACAATTCCTTTTTTTGAGTAATAAATTGGCATGTCAAATTCTTTGCATTGTCACTACGGATGAAGATTTTTAGGATATTTGACTTATGCCTCAGATTTTATAAAAGACTTAGCTAAAATAATAAAACCATTACAAAAGAAATTAAAAAAGCATGAGAGTTGGACTTGGAACATAGCTGACTCCGCATTAAAAAAAAATTTTAAGAGAAAAGTGTAAAGATTTGTCTACCCTAATAGTTCCTAATGAAAATGATGAGCTAGTGTTAGAAACTGATGCAAGTAACAATTACTGGAGCACACCATGGAAAGAGAATTATTAGCCATAATAAAAGGAATAAAAAAGTTTTAAATATTTTTGGCACCAAAACCATTTTTAATAAGAACTTTTGCAAAGGCTTACTAGGTTTTGTAAATAAGAATTTATCTAATATTGTGCAAGTGAGGCTTTACGATGGCAACTTTGGTTAAAAAAAAATTACCTTTGATATAGAACATATTAATGGTAATAAAAATAGTTTAGCAGATACTCTAACTTGAGAACTTGCAGATGGCCTTCACATCCACAAGACTCACACCGCTAGAGAATGAAACACTCTTGGAAGAGACTCAAGAAGTGCTGGACTTGGTGACACAAGACAATGCTGAAATTATTAGAAAAATGTAGGTAGCAAGAAAAAGCCATTTGGTGAACGAGCTTATTAGGACCACCCATTTAGTTGCAAAACCTTTTTACAATTAGAAGTATTATATTTGTTTTTTCAACTTCCTTATGATATCCAAAAATGAAATAAGAGAATGTACTTTCATTATTTCTGAAATAGTATGAAAAAAGTGTCACCTTGTAACGCCTTAACCCTTCACATGTCATCGATATTGTCCGCTTTGGGTCACGGCCGCACAGATTTGTTCTTCCCAGTGGGTCACCTATTCTAGAACTACTCCAGCCTAAGCACGCTTAACTGGGGAGTTCTGCTAGGGATTTCACCACTCGGGAAAAGGCCTCGATGCTATATAAGGGTCCAGATTTTTACTTTTATAGTTCAGGAACTCCCCATCCATTCCCGATGTAGGACACCGAGACCTTACAATATGGTATTAGAGCCGACTCTCTGGAGTACCGAGTGTGGGCCCTTGGCATCTCTCGGTGCATGTAGGTGGGCTTGTGAGCTGGCAGGCTATTGCATGGGGACGTGTAGCCTTAAGGGGGATGGATTGTAAGGTCTCGGTGTCCCACATCGGGAATGGAGAGGGAGTTCCTGGGTTATAAAAGTGAAAACCTGGACCCTTATATAGCATCGAGGTATTTTCCCAAGTGGTGAGATCCCTATCAGAACTCCCCAGTTAAGCATGCTTAGGCTGGAGTAGTTCTGGGATGGGTGACCCACTGGGAAGAACAAATCCGTGCGGGCGTGGCCCAAAGCGGACAATATCAATGATATGTGAAGGGTCAGAGCGTTACAAATGGTATCAGAGCCTACTTTCCGGAGTACCAAGTATAGGCCCCTAGCGTCTCTCGGTGCATGTAGGCGGGCTTGTGAGTTGACAGGCTACTGCACAGGGACGTGCAACCCTAGGGGGTTGGATTGTAAGGTCCCAGTGTCCCACATCGGGAATGGAGGGGGAGTTCCTGGACTATAAAAGTAAAAACCTAAACCCTTATATAGTATCGAGGCCTTTTTCCAAATGGTGAGATCCCTAATAGAACTGCCCAGTTAAGCGTGCTTAGACTGGAGTAGTTTTGGGATGGCTGACCCACTGGGAAGAACAAATTCGTGTGGGCGTGGCCCAAAGCGGACAATATCGATGACGTGTGAAGGGTTTGAGCGTTACAAGTATATCCCTAACAGAACTCCCCAGTTAAGCGTGCTTAGGCTGGAGTAGTTCTTGAATGGGTGACCCACTGGGAAGAACAAATCTGTGAGGGCGTGGCCCAAAGTGGACAATATCGATGACGTGTGAAGGGTTGACGCGTTACAAATGGTATCAAAGCCGACTCTCTGGAGTACTGAGTATGGGCCCCTAGCGTTTCTCGATGTATGTGGGCGAGCTTGTGAGCTGGCAGGCTACTGCACGGGGACGTGCAACCTTAAGGGGGGTGGATTTTAAGGTCCTGGTGTCCCACATTGGGAATGGAGGCGGAGTTCTTGGCCTAAACCTGGAACCTTATATAGTATTGAGGCATTTTCTCGAGTGGTGAAATTCCTAATATAACTCCTTAGTTAAGCGTGCTTAGGCTGGAGTAGTTCTGTGATGAGTGACCCACTAGGAAGAACAAATCCGTGCGAGCGTGGCCCAAAGCGGACAATATCGATGACATGTGAAGGGTTGGGGCGTTACACACCTATTTGAGAACTCAATGGTGCTACTTTAACGAATAGATAACCTTGTACAATTATAGAATGTTAAAAGTTTGATTTGATCTAGACAAGGTTATCCAGCCCAAAAGATCCTCTAGTTCAAATGTGAAAATTGGGAATGGTCAATACATTTAACGTTCCAACTCACCCACAAAGTATTGTTCTCTTAGCTCACCAAATTCCAACAATTCATGTTCAAGAAAATTTATGAAGTCTATAAAGAATATCCAAGCATGACACCCATCACATTTACAACTGCACAAACAGAGATAAATGATGGATGTTTAAATGCAGCTCATTAACTAATAAAAATAAAAGGCAAGAATGACGTGATCCCCTACAAATATGATTGGTTCAAAAATTAGGAAGCCTATTTTATAATAAATTCAACAAAAACAAGGGCAAGATGGCTTTTTATAATATTTCACGAAACTACAGAGTTAGTAAGAGTTAGGTTTAAATTAGTTCATTATGGAAGAACTACCTTTGCAGCAACACCATTGTTAACGAAAAAAATAATTGTTCTAGGATTGCCTTATGAATTAATACACGACTACTTAGAACAGGTAGATTCTGGAACATATTTATCTGAAAGATGATGTAAATTTTTGAAAAAATATTTGATGGAGCAAGATCTAGAAGGATAGGATGAAATGTTTGAAAGGTACGATGTGAATTATGATCTTAGTGATGTTATGGGTAATAAAGAATCTAAAGAATGCAATGGATTGACAAAATCATGGGCAGTGTGGCAAAGTCAAGGGCTGAGAAGACTACACCTTCATGTGGCTCCACAATAAGATGTCTTTTATTTATAAATTGAAAAAACTTAAAATTCTCGAGATATTGATTAGTGATTATGTATCAATTTTAAACAGTAAATAACAATCCCAATTAAACAATCAATGACAAATCAACATACGATTTAATGTGGAAAAATCATAATTGGAGTGCCTTAAATTGTGATAAAAAAAAAAAAAAAACACGAGCAAAAGCCAAAAAACAATCCACTAAGAAAACAAAAAGGAATTACGTAAGTGTACCTTTAATTACCTAGTAAATTTACGGCCGAATTGAACCGACCCCTATGTACCTCTCCACCACTGTCTTGACCTTGAAATTGTTTTGCCCAACGTTGAATCCACAACGCGATGTCAAATCCATGACAATGAGCCACTCTGGAACCTACCAAAGCTTCAGACCCAAGTTCCACAGAATCCACCGAAAAACAACTCTCTCTTTTGTGAATAAACGAAAACAAACAAACTGTTGATGAAGTTGATATGAAGTTCACGGATCCATTGATCACTCTTAAATCATCAAGGAAACACTTAGAATGCACCCTTCAATATAAAACGCTTTGTATCTTGTTCCTTTCTGAAAATCTGGACTGCTAAAAAAACCTAGAAACAACGAACAGTGCACTTTATAGAAAACAGGGTCGCGCAGACTGCTTGAGCGCACATTTCATCGCTCGAGCGGTGTGACTAAAGGCAGTGCGAAACATATAGGCTGACCGCTCGAGTGCAACTTTCACTGCTCGAGCGGTAAAACTCTATTCCCAGAAGTTCAGGCACTCTGCAAAAATATTGGATGATCTATTTCTTCGCTCGAGCGCACAAATGACAGCTCGATCCCCGACATAGTCAGCGAAGTGGCAAACATGAAAGAATTAAGATCACAAACTTCTCTGCAAGGCACAATTCGGATTGAATTCACATCTAAATACTCATAGCCTCACTGAAATAAAAGATCGAATAAAATTACAACTAAAATGAGTTTTGTCAAGCGGGATTGCTAATAACAAAAATCTAACATAAGTAATATGTGATCACCATGTGACCACACCACCTGCTTGCTTGTCTTTTCTTTCTTCTAACAATTATAAAATATAATATGTAAAATATTTTATGTTTATAGATTAGGTTGAAATCCAGACTTGAAATCCACAAAGTACCTATATAAAGGCCTTAAGGAAAAGAAAAAAGGGACACATATTACTTAGAATATATTTGAAATTAAGAAAGAAGTATGGTTCTCAGACTTTCTTAGAGCAAACAATACTTTAGTAATCTAACAGTCTACGGGCATCCATTTCCTTGTAAATTTTTGTTCAATAAATAAAAAAGTTTTTCATTTTTAGAAAAGAGTGTGTTACTACAATATGTTAAGTTATTGATCTTAGATCTCTTACATAATCAAAGAAACAACTTATGAAGTTACGGTCTGAGGTAGGAAATGAAATAGATCTGTGTTGAGCCTGATCTAAGGAAGGAAAGGTTGAGGTTATAGTCACCTCTGTAAACTGGAAGCTTGCCAACGCCAGAGCCCTACACTAATTACGTTTAGGTAACGATCAAAATCTTTAGATACTGTTCTTATTTTGGAAGCATAATGGGGCCTAAAATCAAAACATCTTAAAATTACAAAAAATAATAAGTTTTTCCTTTTTATGAGTTTTTATCACCACTTTTATATTCAAGATTTGTTATTAGATCGTAATCAATTTGGGATGATCTAAATAAGTGCACTTTTTGACTTTTTATGAAATATGAGTTGGGTATGGGTTGGGTTTGAAATGATATGTTAGAGAGGTGATGTGACTTAAAGAAGATGATGTGACTTAAATAGGATGGTGACTTTTTGACTTTTTAACTTTTTTAGATCATGCCAAACAATTGTAAATTGTCAACAACGTCGTAATTTTTTACAAAATTTACTAAATACTGGTGTTGTTAAATATATAGAATTTATGAGAAAAAGAATTGATAATGTCATGACCCAACCTCAGGGACTTAGAGTTGGAATCGTGACTTACTAACTTATTCTCATTCGAAATAATCTAAGCTGCGCAATAAAAATAATTAAACAGAAGTTCTATTACATCTTACTATTTAAGAAACAGAAAATACATTTGTAGGGCTTTCATTATTTTATTGTTTAGCGACCAGCCCCGAGCAGAGACAAAAGGAAGTAAAAATATAAAAAAAAGAAAAGTAAAATAGTGATTCATCGTCAGTCCAAAAGCAGGTTCCATTTTGTAGGGTTATGGATTTTCCTCACATCTCGTCACCTGAAAGGGTAACAGCTATAAGCACACAGCAGAGTGAGAAATGTTATGCCAAGTGTAGGGAATACAAAATGTCCATGGATAATTAATTAGGCTAAAACATTTACAAAATGACAATTTATTTAAAGTGGCAGAAGACATAAATCATAGAATTAAATAATCATAACCACGGTATAAAACAGAACAGAACAGAGGTCACAGAAGTGACAGTCAGAACAGAGGTCAATGGATCCATGACAAACAGAGGACCACAAAGTGGTCAAACAGAGGCCAGTGGTTATTTAAGTCCCCCAAGGCGTGGGACTCCCGTGGTAATACTTACAAAACATAATTGTTTATAAGGTTATAGTCAAATATATACTAATTTTTAAACAAACATATCCATGGGTTCCCTTTTAAGTAAATAGAGTTTAGAAAGTAACCCACGTAACTGAAATATTTGTAAACATAATTTTTTATTTATATAACTTAATAAATATAACGTGTTTGAAATAAGCTATGGTAACTCAAAACATTTGTAAAACATATAATGGTAAATCAAGGTATAACATATCTCACCTTAATTATAATCATTAGCCTCCCTTTATATCAGAACTTCCTTACTATGGGTTCCTTACCCTCCACTGACGCGCCTCTCCCTCTCGATTTCTTTCTTTCTTCACTTACTTCCGTCACACGCACACAATACAGTGCCACTACTCCTATTTATACACCATATCTATGCTGACTCAATACTCTAGATCTAGGTGCTTATTTCTCTATACAAGGCTAGTGTACAGATGGCTTCACTCGCCTGATTTAAAATTAAATTCATTAATGGCCGAAGATTATAATTGATAGCATTGATTTGGTTTTACCTTCACTACTAAGGTATCTTAACTAAAATTTATATTTAATGATAAAAGTGGTATTTAATTTATCTTAATAAATTTCCTCATTATATAGTTAATAACCATAATGATAAATTAATTTATCTAGTACATATAACTTATTCATTTTATTATTATTATTTTCATTCCACATATTATTGTTATTATTATTTATTTATTTATTATCTTTAACTTTAATTTGACCCAACTAGTATTAGAATTTCATATTTCTGTTAATTTGGCCCTAACTAAAAAAAATCCCTAATTAATCCCATATAACCCCGTGCTAAATTAGATTCTGTATTTATTAGTAATTATTTAATATTATATATCACATACACCCATAATTATATAACTATAAACAATTATGTGGTATGTAATTAAACATTCAGGGTGTCACATTTAAAATATCTTAAGAAATTGTATATTATCAACAACAAGCAAGTTTAGTATCCTAAAAAAAAAAAAAAATTAAATTAAATTAAAGAAAATAATTTCTACATCATTGCCACTTACCAAAACCACATCCTTTGGGCACAGTTGCACTACTAAAAATTGAGGCAATCCCTAATTTCTAATGCGTAAGGCCATTAAAATAGAATTTTGATGTCAAAACAGTATAAACAAAAATTCTATTTCCATACATTTAATTATCTCAGTGCGCATCTTTTCTCAATACACACACTTATTAATTTCATTATTAATTAATTTTCTTAATTCACACACTAAAAGTTACAATTATATCATTCACTCATAATCATTGTATACACATCACTTAACTCTCATTTCTACTCACTTGTTGAAATGAAGTGAAGACAAAGTCCTCCATTGAAGACTTTCATTGAAGACCCTATTGAACGTCCATTAAAAATACCATTGAAAACTCTCTAAAATATTGTTGAAGATGAGGTATCTTTTCATTTTGCTATTGCATTTACCATTTTCTGATCTCTGTGTACTCCATTGCCATAAAACCCTCATTTTTGTTTGTTTGCTTGTTTGTTTGTTTTTTGTTTTATTTTATGTTTTTCGGTTTGGAGATTTCGGCATTGGTTTTCTAAAATTATATATTTAATTCAAAACTTAAATTCCGAATAAAAGTGATTAGTTTGACAAATTTGTTCCCAAAAAAAAGAACTTTCGACAATTGATGTCCGAATATAATGAAATAATTTGGCATTGGTTGTTCGACTGAAATTCACGAAAGGAAAAAAAAAAGTAATGCACAAAAAAACTAATATCTTCATCACTAATAGAGTATAAATCTCAAGATTAAAACAATATAAGAGTTGTTATGAGAGTATTGATTTGCAAGCAATAGAGGAGGATAGAGTATATAGCAAGCAAAGTAATAACAATGGAAAAATTAGGGTTTAGTTTTTTTTACTCAAAAAGTGTACATTGAGATTTCTTTTGTTTTTAAAAGATGTGTACGAGAATATTTTTATATAATATTATGGGTGCTAGTAGATGTCTATTATAGTCATTTTAATTTAAGATATAATTGTCATTAAAATAATATTTTATTAAATATATACATTAAAATAATTAGATGTATGAAAATAAAATGAGTGATTCTACTTACACCACTACTTTACATCTTTACACCCTCCATATAAGTTTTTTTTCCCCTCTAATTTTATCCATGTGTGAAATTACCTTTAAGGACAAAATATTAAAATTAAATATATTTTGTTATCTTCTTACACCCTTTGGTCTTCAATCCCTACTCCTCTTTTTCCTTTCATAATTTTTCTTCTTTGTTATACATCTCTTTTCAAAAAGTAAGAACCATAGTATTTTGATCATTAAAGAAAGCAATGGATGAAGAAACAGTGGTGAAGAACCATCATAAAAGTGAAATGTTGAGTTTTTTTTTATTATTTATTTGGTAGGTTTTTGTTTCATTGTTTTGGACTGATGTTCGACTTTCGTTCGGTGGTTTGAAATCTAACAAAATAAAATAGTTCGGCATCACATTGCCGAACAAAAAATATAAGTCTGGTAACCAATTACCGAATAAAAGATACATTTTCGGTAACCCTAAACCAAAATTTTTAAATTTGTTCAGTTTCTCATTACCATGTATTTTCAGTTTCATTTTTTTATATTTTTTTATTTTTTTGCCTGGAAGGATTATACTTATAGTCATTGCAACAACGCAAGTACTGCAATATTAGTGGACTCTAGTCATGAATTCATTACAGACGAGGTTTGTTAATTTTTATTTATTTATTTTATGAATACGATTTTTTTCTTATTTTTAATTTGTATTGAGTTTTATTAATAATTTGACGTATAAATGTATTTATTATCTTTAGATTTTTAGTAGTTGTGAAGCATTAATTAAATAGGCTTCTGATGTTGGGAAGAAGACTAGATTTGTCATTGTTATACAGACATTAGATGTGGGAGACAATGATAGAAAACCAAGATTTACACTTGCTTGTAAAAGAAGTGATTACTATAGAGACAATAGGAAGATCAAGGGGGAACGATTGAGGTTGACAGGTTCTAAAGAGTGTGAATGTCTATTTCTATTAAGAGGGGAAAAATTACTTACAAATTACCAAGATGAATTGTGATAACATGTTTGATTGATAGATGTAAACAATGACAGATTTTATGGATACTTTATGGATATTCGTACACTTGATATTTTTATGAATAATTTTATGGATACTTTATGTATGATTTTATGGAGGCATATTTGATTTATGAATTTTTTTATGGATGCTTTAAGGAAAAAGTAAATCTTTCAATGTATAGCGACGGGGCCTAGACAACTCTATTTTAGTTTGGCAACATGACACTAAAGTAATCTAATTTGTATAACTATGTATCACTAAACATGCACTTTACAAGTGACCCAAATTAATTTCTTATTATCATCTAATTGGACAGCAATATAATGCTGGGAAAAAAAATATTATCCGGTAATATGGCACTTGAGTAATTCAAATTAACTAGCGTTGTATTACTGAACATGCCCATCACAAATTAAAAAATCATTGTTTGGAAAAAAGTGTCTCTATAAATATATAGTAACAAAATGTTCGAGAGATCTATTTTTTCCGACAGTATAACACCGGAATAATGTAAATTGTTTAGTACCGTGTTACCAAAATTAGTGATGTAAAGAGATGAAATAATTAATTTAGAATTAGTTTTAAAAATATATTGGAAGTATAATGAAAATTATATTTTTTTTAGTGATATAATGAGATGAAATGTGTAAAAAAATTAAATAGTAATATAAGTGGGATCACCCAAATAAAATTTGTCCAGAATAACACTTTCCTTTCATTTTTCTGACCTATTTATCCTTTTTATTATATGTTAAACTGTTCAGTCAGAGAAAGAAATTGTGGGAGAGAGACGACAAATACTGAGAGATGTTAGGCTTTCTCTAACATTGCCGAATGGTCATTCCATCTTGTTCCTATCGTTAACCATCATCATCATCGTTAAGTTGGGCACATGTCTCATTACTACAATTTCCACCGTCATAATTGTTTTGGCTGCTATGAATATGTTGAAGTAAAATTTAGACTTTTTATAACAGAAGCTCTAGGTGTATAGACGACTAAATATAGGTCTGAATATAGAAATTGTGGTCCGACGTTTGACGATGAGTTAGAGCTTATCGATTGTGATTGTTATGGTGTCCTCTAATTGTCTAGGCAATCGTTTGGTGGAACAGTTTCTATATTTGATTATGTATTTGATTCTTTATATACATAATATTATTATTTTTATAATGTAATAAAAGTTCGTGTGTTTAAAATAATTTTTTTAATTAAATAAATAGTTGTGAAGAAAAATATGATTGATTGTTTGATTCAATCATTTGCTTGTTGTGAGTGTTCATTGTAAGATATATTATACTTTTTTTATAGTAAAATTTTACTTTTATGTATTTTGTTTGTGAACTCGTAGTGAAAATACATTTCTTAATTGATTGATAGTAAAATTTTATTGTGAATCATAATAAAATTTTACTATTTATGTTCATTTTGACTTTTATTATTATTATTTATTTAACAATTTCATAGTCAACTTGAATTCTATTTGATAAATCTTGATGAAAGAATTATAAAAATATTAAATTACTCACTAAGAATATTTTAGTAATAGTGTTGTGTGTTAAACTTTTCAAAATTTTTTTTTTTTATGCTTATCTTTAACACATTAAACTTTTACTATAAATAGTTTTTGATCAAATTCCCCTATATATAATAGAAATGGTCGTGTGTACATATCTGTCCATGTAATTCGTATTAGATTTAATATATATATATTGAATGTAGTGCATAATTATCCATATAATTACTATTGGAATATGTTTAAAAAATTTAAAAATTGTGACATCAACGTTAACTCCAATCTTCTCTTTCAAGTAGATAGAAAATAAACAGATAAATTATATATAAAATATAAATAGTCAAATATATATAAAGTATACATAGCCAAGTATTGATGAGATGAGATTACCCATTGAAGTATAAATTATATATATATATATATTAAAATAATGAATGGAAATTAATGATAGGTAAAGTGGTTGCAAAGTTGCAATTGTTTTTGTGAAGGGGTAGTAGTAGTACATCACATCTATAGAGAGAGAGAGAGAGAGAGAGAGAGAGAGAAGGCGTGGGAGTTAAGATAAAAGAGGATTGGGTAGGGGGGGGGAAGAAAGGTGAAGGAGATGGAGGAATAAGGAGGAGGAGGAGGATGGATGGTAAAGGATTGGTGGGAATTAAAATGGGCCGGGGCGCACTGACTCAACAAAAACAAAGACTAGGAGCACAAAAGGGCAGCCATTTTGTTGTCAAAAAAATATAAAAAAATCTGCCTAAGAGGGTGCCCCCACCTCAACACTCACTCACTCACCCCATCATCATTGCCATCAAGAAAGCGCTCTCTCACTCTCTGTCTTCCAACTAAGAACCACAATACAATCACGCCCACACAATTCCCACAAACAACAACATTCCTTCAATATTTGTCATTGTCTCTCAAAGCACATTTGCCATTTCATATTAGAGATTTTAGTTTTATTTTTATATTTTTTAGGGGTTAATTTGGTTCTCTTTTCTTCATTGGGTTTGGTGTTGGTTGGTTATAAAATGATGAATGAAGTAGAACATGAGTTTTGATGATGGGTTGTTGTTGTTGTTGTTGGGTTTGGTGAGTGAGTCAGTGAGTCAGTGGTTCAGCTTCAGCCTTGAGCTGTATTCTGCTTTGAGTGCATTATGGGAAATTGCTGGTGCAGATGGCAGCCTCCTTCAATCTACAGAGTCTCATCCAACGCCAAATCAGGTCTGCTTCCTCTCTATATATAAATCCTTTTTTTTTTTCTTTTTTTCTTGTTTTGATTGATCGTTGGCTTCTGGATTTTTTTGTATCCTGTTATTACACAGAGGGTTCTATGTCGTTTAGCTTTTTCTAAACTCAATTAGTGGATGATATTGATCTCAACTCTCTGCATGAAGCGATCATACTCTCTTTTTTCTTTTTCTTTTCTTTTCTCTGTTTTTTGGACTGTTATTCTTGGTTTGTTTGAGTTTTTATTCTTCCTTTGCCCAGATTATTTTGATTTCCATTTTGGAATTTCCAAAAAAAATAAAATAAAAAAGAAAGAAAGTATTTTGATCTTTGAAATCATTGAAAGTTGTATCTTCTAATTCCATTGGCAGTCTTCATTCTCTATCTCTCTCTTTTTTTTTCTTTTATTTTATTTTATTTTATTTTTATAATCTTTTTATTTATTTATTTATCCCAATATAGTGGGTGGGGTTCTTTATTCTGGTTTAGGCGTGCAAATTAGACAATATTACTTTTCAAAAGTTTCCTTTTCACTTTAGAATGTTGATCTTTTCCATTCACTTTAGTCTTTCCCAAAAAAAAAAAAAAAACTGCACTCGGAGTTGTAATTACAACATATTATCATTATATAATTTTTTATAATTTCAATTTGACTTACTTCTACCATTTTCTCGCGTGTTCAAAGATAAATAAAAATTAAGATCACGGTTCGACACTCGCCCGTCTTAATAGTTGCAGGAGCTCATATCAATCTTTTTCGAAGCTCACTTGCTGGATCAATTTGATATATCGAATGTTCAAGCTCTAATTTGTCACAATTATAATTATAGGGGCTAGATTGAAATTTATCTCAGAAATTATAGAGACTAAATTGAAGTTTATCCCAAACTATGAGGTTCAAAATGCAATTTATCTCCAAATTTAATATAATTATTGCCTGAGAATTATCTTGTACTTTCTTTTTTCTTTCTCCTTTTTTATTTTCTTTATGTGTCCATGGCTTTCCTTTTTACCTCCTTGACAATAGTTAATTGTTATCTCTAAATTTTTATATACATATTTTACTTGGAATTCTTTCTTTTGTTTTTCCTTTTAACTTCTTTTACACTAGTTATTATTAACTCTAAATTGAAATTTAACCTTTCCCATTTTCGAATAAAAAAAAAATTGTTGTAGAATATTTTATTACATAACTAAATTTGTAGTTCCTTAGATTGGTGAGATCATAAGGTGAATGCTTTAATTATTTCCTGACATGGATAGATATCTAATCATTGAATTTAGTAAGCTTTGATTCTGGGCACTTTTGAAGTTTGATAAATTTCTTTTTCTTCCAATAAAAGTGGAGTGAACAAAATTAATGTGATTTTTACCTTATATTGTGTTTGGTTGGAAAATTTGAAAAAAAGTTTAGAAAAAAAAGAAGAAAATATAAGTAAAATGTGAATAAGATATACCTATATTTTATATAATTTTACACACTTTCTTTATTTTTTTTTTTTCAAATCTCTTCTCAAATCCCCAACCAAACCCATCGTTAATATGGACTTCTTAAGAGCCTATTATGTTCTATCTTTATCAGGGGATGGACTTATGTTCATAATGTAATCATGGGATTTAAGAGTCAGTTCTTCAGTAAGCAAACCTTTAAATTTTGCAGAGTTTATGCTCTAGGTCAAATGGAAATGCTCTTATTCCCCAGGACTTTTAAGTAAAAAAGTGCATAAAAATGGCTAAAGTTTTGTTCATGGTGGCATTTGATAATTGGATTAGTGATGTTATGCTTTGTATCGCCCTTCTTCTTCTTCTTCTTCTTCTTCTTCTTCTTCTTCTTGGTCAGAGTCTCCAAAAGAGCAGAGCCCTTCAGTGGAAGCAAGGAAAGATGATGATAGTAAGCTACCATCAAATCCTGAAGAAGTAGAACACTTGCGTCGTAGTGCAGCGGCAAATCCATTGATTGTGTTCACTTTTGATGAACTAAAGATAATTACGGGAAATTTTAGACAAGATCACATGTTAGGTGGAGGAGGATTTGGAAGTGTTTACAAAGGGTTCATCACTGAGGATCTTGGGAAGGGGCTTCAAACTACTCCAGTAGCCGTTAAGGTTCATGATGGTGATAACAGCTATCAAGGCCACAGAGAATGGCTGGTAATCTCTTAAATATACTGTACATTTTTATTTTCCTTTATTAATTTTTTCTCTTTTTTTTTTTTGGTTTGCTGAGACGAATATTGTGGAATATAGGCTGAAGTAATTTTCTTAGGGCATCTTTCTCATCCAAATTTGGTGAAATTGATCGGATACTGCTGTGAAGATGAACATCGGGTACTGATATATGAGTACATGGCTCGGGGCAGTGTGGAAAACAATCTCTTCTCAAGTACGTATATTTGATCTCTCTTTTACCATGGAAGATCCATGAACAGGATCTCTTTTTTCTTTTTTTCTTTTTTTCTTTTTTCATTACATTAATTTGTAACCAAGGGAAGTAATTTTTATTATTTTTCCATAACAAATATTTGAGAGACAAAGTCAAGGAGTGACTATTCAAAGCATGCAAAACAAATTCATATCTCCTTGGTACACACTTATCTTACCCTCCAAAACATTGCTTTTTTCTGCTATTGAGAATGAGAATAGCCGTTGAGATAGCAATTATCGCTAGGCCAACCTATAAATTGGGGCCATTACGTTTTGTGTAGTGGCAAATGTTGGAATCTAGGATCTATGCTTAAAGATGTCATTTCCATTTGATCACTAACTTTTTGTTTGCATTTGAAAGCAAATTGTAGGAAAGAGCAACTTAAGAGTGGCTACTAGAGTCTAGAATTACTTCTAGTAACCTACTTCAGATTCCTTTATCAAGGTAAAGAAGGTGATTGTGAAGGCAGGGCATGACCTTAATTGTTATTTACCTTGGCTGGGAAAGTACATGAATTGAAGAAATGTTAAGTGATAAAAACAAGATACAAATATGACACAACTGTTAGGAAATTGACTTTTCCTAACCAGGATTGGGAAGACACAAAATAACAAACCAAAAAGATAGACGAATCGAAGGAATCACACACGCACATACACAAGAACACAATGATTTATGTGGTTTACTCTAGAATATGACTACATCCATAACTGTTGCGGTTTTTACTATGATCAAAAAATGATTACAATTCTTTACAATACAGGAGGCGCCCTCTCATCTATTTATAAGCATAGAAATTTGGGCAACGCAGAAGTAACAAGAAATTATCAAGACCCAACAACGATGTGGACAAACCCTCCATTGGAATCAGGGCCCAGTGTACAGTACTTATTAGGGTCCAAAAGACCCAACGACGATATGGACATATACCAATAAGATAAGTTCTTAAAATTTGGTATGTAGAGACATAAAGGACATTGTGGTATACATGACTACGTATGTATGTACATACGTATCGTGTATATTACTTAAAAATGTAAATATTTTAGAATATTTGCAAACAAACTATCTTTCCTCACGAATCTAATAATGTTAAAGTTCACACAAGGAAAATGAGAGATAATTGTATACATTGGCTTAACATCAAATTTGGCACATTTTAATCTCATTATATTGTGATTTTTCATTTACAAGTAACAAAGGACAATAAATTGTTAGTTCTAGAAATATCATGTCTCAATGTTCAAGATGTGGTCGGACACATGTCATAGAGTGTCTGAGTACAGAACGTGTATGACTTGTTAGATTATGTCAATCAATGAGGTTCCTGTGAGGATGTTTATCATGCAAGAGAGGATTGCTCGGCGGCGAGAGTTATTGGAGAAATCAGATTCTAAAAAAGTCATAGGAAATAGTTCCATCTTTTTTTCTTTTTTTTTTTTTTTTCTTTTTGATGGAAATAGTTTCATCAATTCATCCATTTATAGCCACTTATTGTGTTTTCTCCGAATGGACACAACTCTCACAAATGGGTGTGAGAATGTATAGACATTACTCTTCCTTGTAGAGTTGTGTCTTTAGATTTGAATCCAAAACTCTCCATCAATCCTTCTCTTGCGTGAAGGTTCTCACCAAATTATATGATATTATGTGATTAGACGCACCATTGGTATGGTGTGATCACATCTCACACCATCATGACTCACTTGTAGAGATATCCTTGTTGGAGTATGTGTGAAGGTAAAGTCCCACATCAGATAAAAAATAAAAGAGATAAGCCTTAATATATATTAGATGGACTATCCACTTATGGGCTTAAGCTTTTAAGTGAGTATTAGTTCCAAATAATGTATATTCTAGGGTTTTTTTCTTTTTTTTTTGGAACAAATGTATGTTGTAGTGTTTGGTATGTGGATTTTAGAGTTTCTCCCTAATGAATTGGGTTGGTGTTGTTGTGCGCTTGTTAGGCTCCCCAATTCCCAAACAATCCTTGCCTCACATACTAGAAGTAATTGTAAAGAACAATGAATTTAGATGGCCACTAGAAAGGATAGAAGACTACTCTATCTAACCTATAACTACTAGTTAGAGAAGAGTGATTGTGAAGATGTTTGTAGAATGCACTCAATAAACTCCCTAGGCTAGTTTCTTAAATCTCACTGATTATGGAGTTTTTGGTGGGTACGGTGTAGGTCCTATCCTGTGTTGTTTTTTCTCTAAACTTTTCTTAATGTGGATTTCATGCTTCAGGGTATATATATATATATATTCTGTTTTGCTCTTGTTTTTGTTAGATAATATCTCATGCTCTAATAGATATGTATTGTTTCCATCTTCCAGGAGTATTGCTTCCTCTTCCATGGTCCATTAGAATGAAGATTGCATTTGGTGCTGCAAAAGGACTTGCTTTTCTCCATGAAGCTGAGAAACCTGTCATCTATCGCGATTTTAAGACCTCCAATATCTTATTAGACATGGTTAGTTGTGGAAATTCTATAATCATACTTTGATAATGAGGTAATTCAATTTGGTTTCAAAATAATAGAATGAGGAAAGATTGCATATGATTGCCAATAAAATTTGATTCTGGTTTCCTAAACAAGAGGTGTGAGCACTGCAGAACCTTCACTGGATACACTTATTATACAATGAACAATATCTTATTTATCTTTTTTTTTTTTCTTCTTTTCTTTTTTTAGTTATTGACTTGCCCTAGTTACTCCATCAGTCCACCTAAAACCCACAAATTGATTCACACTATACTTGTATCCTTGTGCAAAATATACTCTCATATTTATTCAGTTATTGTCATCTCAACTCGCTAGCTTTGTTTTGCCATTATGGTTTGTACCATAAAATCTATAAACAGGACTACAATGCAAAGCTCTCTGACTTTGGACTTGCGAAAGATGGTCCAGTAGGAGATAAATCTCATGTTTCTACTCGCATTATGGGAACTTATGGTTATGCAGCTCCAGAGTATATTATGACGGGTAAGGTCACCTTACCTTTGCTACAATTCATAGCTTAGCTTCTCTCTGAAACAATATTCACTCTACATGCAGTTGTTTCACTCTGTTCCTCACTAGATCAAGATTAAGTTAAAACTTTGTGTACTTCTGATTGGAAGTATGAATGTTTTAGCTTTCTTATGCTTATTCTGAATAATAACAGTGCTGAACTTCCAAAATGTTGAATGTATTTCTCTTATAGTTATTGGTGACCACTCACTTCTCTTTTCTTCTTTAAAAAACTGCTTCAACACAAACTTAAAATCATCTTGTTATAACAATTTCCAATCGCATGTTTGAGCACTACATTGGCAACCATTATACTTTTCACCCCTAAATAAATATTCCACTAAAGATCAATTTAATGGCCACTGTATTTAAGCGCCGTGTCAAAGTTGTTTTCAAATTATTTAGTGCCCCTAGGGAACCAACCACATGGCCATGCCTCACACCAATCACCAATTGTTATCCTCTATGTTATATTTACTAACATAAAGTGATGGGTCTGACTAAAGTGAATAGCTTACCATTTTATGCAGGCCATCTGACTCCTAGAAGTGACGTTTATAGTTATGGAGTTGTTCTTCTAGAACTTCTTACAGGCAGAAAATCTTTAGACAAGTCACGATCAGCCCGCGAACAGAACCTTACAGATTGGGCCCTCCCTATACTCAAGGAGAAGAAGAAATTGTTGAACATTGTAGATCCAAGATTAGATGGAGATTATCCGACTAAAGCAGTTCACAAGGCTGCTATGCTTGCTTATCATTGTCTCAATCGTAACCCTAAAGCAAGGCCGCTAATGCGAGACATAGTGGATTCCTTGGAGCCTCTTCAGCTTCCATCTTGTGAGGTTTCAAATGAGAAGCCTACTCTGACTGTTGTCATTAGTGAGAATCCACAATCAGAATTTCAAACAAAAGAAGATGCAAACTGAAACATACATGCCCTTTATTTTTACTCTTTTTTTTTTTTTTTTTCCTTTTTTTTGGTTTTGTATTGTTTTTTTCCCTGCTTGTTTTCTTACTCTCATGGAGAGTTTTTGCACCATATAGAACTTCGTTTGTGTGTATTACAAAAAAGAAAGATAAGCCTTTTTCTCTTGAATTTATTTGGAAAAATGGTTTACAGTTGCTTGAAATTGGTCTTTTCTGGGGGGTGCTTCAGCTTGCACAACTAATTTCTGTTGAAATATGATTTGCAATTATTTGCGAATGCTATGAGTGGAGAACATCATGTTGTGTGAGAGACCCAAAAAACTCAGTCACAATTGTTAGGAATTGACCATTCCTAACCAAGATCGGTGAAACGCGAAATAACAAATAAGGGAAAAAAAATGAATCAAACAAATCACACACACAAGAAGGCAAGAATGTACGTGGTTCACTTTAGAATAGGGCTACGTCCACAGCCGTTGCGGTTTTCATTATGATAAAAAAAAAATAACTCTCTTAACCTAAAAGAGACGTCCCTCATCTATTTATAAGTACAGAATTAGGGTTACACAAAAATAACATGAGAATTACGAAACTATCCAAAAAATTTCAGTCGGGGGTTAACCTCCCTAGACTCCCTTCCCCTTTGGGGGAGCCCCCCAAACCGCCCATTAGACCCAATGTTTGAGTGAACAGTAGGGTTAATTTAATAATACTTATCAGGGTCCACCGACCTAATAACAATCAGGCTAAAATAGCTGACAGATTTTGAATATAGAGTAAAACAATTATACAAAAATATGCACATTAAAGAGAGAAAGAATCACAAATTCATAAGACACTAAAATTTTCATGGTTTGGTTTAAGCTTACGTCTACAGGCAAGAGAGAGATTCTATTAATACAAAGAGAATGATGTTCTAAAAAGTTACAATAGGGATAAATCAAACTATTATAAATAATCAAGTTCACCAAACCCAAATACTAGTTTTCTCAAAATTCTTTCTACACGAGTCACAAAACTTGAAGTTTTAACCAATAGACACAAATGAACAAATCTCACAAGAAGACAAGAAGCAAGGACCAACCAAGAAGACCACCAAGCGATCAAAAGGCACACAAAGAACCCCCAAGGGGGCACCCAGATCTACTGAAGAATTGAAAAGTTCATTAAAGAAGAGAGAATCTTAATATATTTATAGTTAAAGAGTCATTTCCAAAGCTAATCAAAAAGCCAAAATGGCTTTCTTGGATTTCAAATTCAAAAGTGGTAAGAAAACAATCAAATAAAACCATTCAGAAGTCCAAATCGAAGTCCAAGTTGACTAAATAAGTCTTTCTCAAAAATCATAACCCAATAGTAAATAGAAAATATTAGAACCAAATCAATTTGGGAGTGAATTGTGTGAGTAGATTTCTGACCACACTGCCAAATTAGTATTCAACTGGAGAGCACTGACAGAATAGATGACGCATGAATGACCTGTCATAGAAAAGAAGAGATTCTGGCGGTGGTTCGTCCGCCCGGGGACACTCTGACGATCAAGTCAGTAAAATATCTCTCAAAGATAACCAATAGTGCTTAACTCACTAGACAGAACATAAAAAGCATACCTTAGACCCATGGGGGTGCCTCCCTTTTATAGCCAACACAATCCTAGTCCCAATAGTAGCCTAGCTCTAATGGACTTAGGATTACTGCTAATCTTGGACTCCCAGTAGGATTAGAATAAACTCTCTAAGAGTCTTATCTTTACCCAAACTGAAGTCCTTCCTCATTCTAGGACTCTTGTCTCTTATCTGTTTATCTCGGATTTTGGTATTCTCGCAGATAACCTCGGCCTAATCGAGATGATCTCGGCGTCATGACAAGGACACGTGGCACCTCGGCTGTCACTTCGGTGATACCTCGGTCGCGTATTGTCACTCAAAAATTATATCCCCACAACTGCCCCCTAGGTTCTATTACCTCGACATCCTGAGGTGATGGAACCTATATCATTTCTTTTAGAATGTCGGCTAAGCTTGCTCTATCCTTTATTACCAAGGTCATCATTCGTCAGCTCTACATGACCAGGACCTGCAATCCATTTTCATCAATGCTTTGAGAACCAATAACCATGTTTGTTCAAGTTATTTGGCCGAGATCATCTTCCTAGCCGAGGTCTTGGCTTCATTTAAATCAAGAACTCTAAGAGTTTCAACACGCGTATGAGCTGTCACGCATAATATTTCAACTGTTTCTTCTACGCGTCCTTCCTTTACTAGATCGTACCTGACACGCGCCATCAATTTGCATCGTTTGTGCATGCGCCGTCTGACAAGCATGTCACCCTAAGCAATTGATTGCAGTTTTGCCGCCATTTTGTGGTTTTTGATCAAAACCACTTCTCTCTCTCTGTCCCTTCACTTTTTGCATTCTCATCTTCGTACTAACTCTCTCTCTCCCAAATCCACCATTGCTCCAAGCTCTTTTAGCTCTGCAACTTGCTCCGTTCACCTCATCTGGCGTGATTTTCACCGCTCCGTCGTTTTTGCACCCGTCGTCTGACTTCGGTGATCCTCACACCGGCCTCACTTTCTCTGGTAAGCCATTGTTCCTCATGGTTTTTAGTCCTTGATTCACTTCGAGCTCTGTTGTATTTGCGAACTTGCTTATGTCTTTGATCGTTTAATTTGTACCTCGATTTCCACCATGTGTTTGAGCATGTTTGCTTCGTGATTCTGTTTTCTGTGTTTTTTCCAGATTCTTGCCTTCAATCCTTGTTTGCCCAGTCCTAGGTTTGGGATTTGTCGTTGTGGGGATATATTTTCTGAGTACCAGCACGTGGCCAAGGTGACGCCGATGTGTCAGCCGAGGTGCCACGTGTCTTGGTTGTAACGCCGAGGTGATCTCGGCTAGGCCGAGGTTATCTCCGAAGATATCGGAATCCGGGATAAGCGGATAAGGGGCAAGAGTCCTAGAATGAGGAAGGACTTCAGCCTAGATAAGGATAAAGCTCTTAGGGAGTTTATCTTTATCTATTGGAGAGTCTAAGCTAAGCACTGAACAAAAGTCCATTGAAGCTAGGCTTCTATTTGGACTAGGATTGTGTTGGCTATAAAAGAAAGGCACCCACATGGATCTAAGGTACGCAATTTATATTCAGAACAGTAAATAAGCACTATTGATTATATTTGATTTATGACTTAATCATCGGAGTGCCCCCGGGTGGACGAACCATCGCCGGAATCTCTTCTTTCTGTTGCAGGTCGTTCGGGCTTATCCTATTTTGCCAGTGCTCTCCAGTTAAATACTGAGTTGGCAGTGTGGTCGGAAATTGAATCACACAATTTGGAGCCGTCTGTGGGAAAGAAAGGAGAATAGATGGCCAACGACGAACAGAAAGAGAAGATTGGAAATAACACTCCTACTGGGAGTGGGAGACCTATCGACCTTGACGTCGAAGAAGACAATTGTAACGAAGAAACCCGTGACCAGAATCACGGAGGGAAGGACGTTGGCCAGGAAGGCGACGTACCAAAGAAAACAGACCAAAACGGGTACTATAACGAGGATAACCTCCAGGTATGGAAAGACAGATGCCTACGGAGGGATGAAGAGATGATGGGGATGGTGAACAAATTGGCAGACCTGCAATCGGTCGTCAATTTCATGATGCAAAACAACGTCATACAGCCACTGTTCCCGCTGCAGGACACGCCGATTTCAGCGGCCAATACCCAAAAGGGAGGGCAGAAAACAATTCCTGTAGCCCTCCAGCACGCCAGGAGTGAAAAACACTCTCACTGGCTGTCAAGGGAGGTCGGGCGAAGAGAGTCGAGAAGGGAAGAATCTCGAAGGACACATCGTACCAAGGAGGTAGACCCCAGAGAACATCGGCATGTTCAAAGACAGGAGTTGTGCTTCGATGCAACTAATGGAGAAAGGTCGAAAAGGGCTCACAACGAAGCTGAGAGCAGTGCACCTAAAAGATTGAAATCAGGAGATAGCCGAGCTCCTGGGCGGACCAAGGAGGACTTGAGAGATTACCTCAAGAGGAAGCAACAAAATGCCGAGGTAACTTCCCTTGTTAAGCCGAGAACACCATTCTCGGTGGAGCTGGACAAATTTGAGGCACCAAAAAGATTCAGTATGCCGAGGTTCCAGATATACGATGGGAAGTCAGACCTCGACTTTCACGTCGGATTATACCTGAACTTGATGGCACTGTACACTAGGAACGAGCTGTTGCTCTGCAAGGTGTTCCCCTCATCGTTCGGGGAGATTGCATCAGATTGGTTTCACAAATTGCCGAAGGGAAGTGTGAAGACCTGGGAAGGCCTGGCCGAGATGTTCGTGGCCAGGTTCGTGACAAACAAACTACAGCCATTAAGGGTAGACGCCCTGATGGCTCTGAGAATCAGTGAGGATGAAGGCCTTAGGGCCTACGCAAAAAGGTATTATGAGGTGTTCAACCGAATACCCGAATACAACCAAGAGGTGGCGGTCGTGTCTTTCAAGAACGGCCTAAAAGATGATTGTGCACTACGAAAGTCATTGGCAAAGACATTGCCAAAAAAGCATGGAGGAGCTCATGGCCAGAATTGAGAAATACGCTAGAGCCGATGAGGACACGCCAAGGATTAAGGCGACAAAGCAAGAGAAAGTAAACGGCTCGCCGAAGCGAGGCCGAGGTAATAACGGATCCAACAAACAAGAGATAGGACTGAGAACCGCACACGCAGTCACAACGGTATTCCGAATCCCAATTCATAAAGTCTTGGATAAAATCCGAACCCAACCCTATTTCAGAGCACCAGCTAGGGTATCAGGAGAGTTTATGGAAAAGAGCCTTGGTAAGCATTGTGCTTACCATAATGAAAATGGGCATCTGACTCAGGGTTGCAGAGCCTTGAAGTCACACCTAGAAGACCTGGTAAGGCAAGGCCATCTGAGGGACCTTGTAGATGAGGCCAGGACAAGGGAAGAACAGGTAAGATTGCCTCAGGCACCAGCAGCTCCACCACCCCCAGCACAGCAGCCGCAGGCAGGCGGACCTCGGGTAATTAATGTAATTCACTCGAAGCTCAACGAAAACGAAATACAGGGGGGAGACCCAGAAGGTGAAGCACTTGCAGCATATGTACCAGGTCCGGGAGAAAAGACCTCGGGCCGAGGAGTGCCAGGGACCAAAAGTGTCCTTTACTGAAGCCGACCTAGAGATGGTACAACATCCGTACAATGATACCTTGGTAGTATCCCTCCATGTTGGGGAGTGCCAAGTGAAGCGCATCTTAATTGACCAAGGCAGCTGTTGTGACATCATGTACGTTAGATGTTACAAGGAGCTGGGCCTTCACCCAGGCGATATGGAGAAATCCAATGGCCCAATGGTCGGGTTCAATGGAACGCCGACGTGGCCACTGGGCGCAACAAGCTTGGAAGTGCAGGCTAGCACCCAGAAAATAAAGACAGAGTTCACTGTAATCAACACACCCTGCCCTTACAATGTTATCTTGGGAAGGCCATGGTTGCATGCAATGGGGACTGTTCCCTCAACATTGCATCAACTATTGCGGTTCCCAACAGAGCATGAGATAGAGGAGGTCAGAGGAGATCAGCTGCAGGCAAAGAACTGCTCCATGGCGACAATGAAATGCACCTGCAGCATACGAGAACCAGAAAGGGCAGAGATCAAAGATGAGGACGTAGAGGTCCTAGAGGACGTCGGCAAGGAGCTAGCCGAGAAGAATGAAGAAGCCATAAAAAAAATCCTCGTCCAACAGGGAGACGAAGAACGCTTCTTCCTTCTCGGCTCGGGCTTAGCCAAAGAAGAGGAAAAAGAACTGGAGGCTTTCTTGAGAGCAAACATTGAAGTGTTTTCCTGGATGCCTTATGAAATGCCAGGCATTAACCCCGAGGTCACTTGCCATAAACTGAACGTAGACAGGTCGGCCAAACCTGTAATCCAATGGGCAAGAAGACCGACATTGCTGCATGTTGAGGCAGTAGAAGAGGAAGTAGGCAGACTTCTGGAGGCCAGAGCCATTCGAGAGGTAAATTATCCAACATGGCTATCGAACACAGTGGTGGTGAAGAAAAAGAATGGTAAATGGAGAGTCCGCGTGGACTTTACCAGCCGAAACAAGGCCTGTCCCAAAGACAGTTTTCCTTTACCAAAGATTGAGCAACTGGTGGATGCCACTTCAGGGCATGGAAGGATGAGCTTCCTGGATACCTATAGAGGGTACCATCAGATAGCCATGTACCCCCCAGATGAGGAGAAGACTGCGTTTATCACCCCAAAAGGGCTGTATTGCTACAGAGTGATGCCTTTTGGGTTGAAAAACGCAGGAGCAACTTACCAGAGATTGGTAACCAAGATGTTCTGATACCTGATTGGCGGAACAGTGGAAGTTTACATTGATGACATGGTCGTGAAGACCAAAGAACTTGAGGGTCATCTGGCCAACCTAAAAGTAGTTTTTGACATCCTGAAAACATATCAGCTCTGACTCAACGCATCGAAATGCGCATTTGGAGTTGGATCTGATAAGTTCTTGGGGTACTTGGTGACCAGAAGGGGCATTGAGGTCAGCCCAGATCAGATCAAAGCCATCCTAGAATTGAAAAGCCCAACATCGGCGAAGCAAGTACAGATGTTGACTGGAAGGGCTGCAGCCCTGAACAGGTTCATAAGCAGAAGTTTTGACAAATGCAAACCCTTCTTCAGCTTAGTGAAGAAGGCCACAGACTTCTTATGGACAGAAGAGTGCGAAGTCACCCTAGCCAACCTAAAGAAGTATTTGACCACGGCTCCAGTTCTCTCAAACCCAGAACCTGGAGAGGAGCTGTTCTTGTACCTAGCAGTTTCAGAGCATGCGGTAAGTGCAGTGGTAATCGGAGAAGAAGAAGGGGAGCAAAGGGCTGTTTATTATGTAAGCAAAACCCTGGCTGATGCAGAAACCAGGTATTTACCCTCGGAGAAGTTAACACTGGCCTTAGTAATGGCTTCAAAGAAGCTGAACCATTACTTTCAAGCCCACAAAATTGTGGTGCTAACTGAACATCCCTTGAAGTCCCTGTTGCAGCAGGGAGATCTGATAGGAAAAATAGCCAGGTGGGTAGTGGCCTTGGGCCAGTATGACCTAGAATACAGACCCAGAACATCAATCAAATGCCAAGTCTTGGCTGACTTTGTGGCCGAGTTCACGCCAGGAGCCATCGTACTTCGGGCTCTGTTGAGCCGAGGTGAACGATGTCCAAGCGAGTAAAGAGGAGCCCAGCCAAGGACAACAGAACAAAGGAAAGAAGAAAAACTCAAGCCTTGCAGCATTTACATCGGCGACTCCTTTCGACTGTTTGTTGATGGGAGTTCAAACCGACAAGGAGCGGGGGCAGGAGTAGTACTGGTATCTCCGGATGGACAGATACTAGAACAATCCATTCGTTTGGGGTTCAAGGCCTCAAACAATGAAGCAGAGTATGAAGCACTGATTGCAGGACTGAAACTGACAGTAGCAGTAGAAGCAGATGAGGTGATAGTCTTCTGTGACTCTCAGCTTATAGTCAACCAGACAACAGGCGAATTCGCAATCTGAGATGAACGTATGTCGGCATACGCAAAGGAAGTAGGCAGGTTGGTGGCCTTGTTTTAGAATTACCGACTACACCAGGTTAACAGAGATGATAACAGTCACGCCGATGCCCTGGCCAACCTGGCTAGTGCAATACAACCTGGAAAGGCAAGGACGATAATGGTCGACTACTTGTCGGGCCCGACCATCGAACCACTGACCATAGAGTGTGAAGCAATGTGTGTGGACATGGAACCAAGCTGGATGGATGCAATAATAGCATTCCTGAAAGAAGGAAAACTGCCAGATGATCACAAAGAGGCACACAAGATCAGATTGAAATCGGCAAGATTCAGTTTGACAGCAGAGGGACATCTCTACAGAAGATCCTTCACCGGACCCCTTTTGAGGTGTGTACATCCTTTACAAGTTGAAGATTTTTTATACGAAATACATGAAGGAATATGTGGAAGCCACGCAGGGGGTAGATCACTTGCCCATAGGGCCATTACCCAAGGGTATTGGTGGCCCTACATGCAGAAAAATGCAGAAGCCTATGTTAAAAAGTGTGAAAAGTGCCAAAGGTTTGCACCACTGATACACCAACTAGCAGCAGACCTGAACCCAGTATCCAGTCCTTGGCCGTTCGCTCAATGGGGCATGGATCTTGTTGGAAAACTGCCCCAAGCAATTGGGTAAAGGAAGTACTTGCTGGTAGCAACAGATTACTTCACCAAGTGGATAGAAGCTGAACCCCTTGCCAAGATTCGAGACGTGGATGTGAAGAACTTTATATGGAAGAACATCATCACCAGGTTTGGGATCCCAAGAGCACTAATTGTAGACAATGGAACAAAGTTTGACAGTAAGCTAATCAAGAGCTTCTGTGCAAAGTTCAAAATCAAGAATTATTTTTCCACCCCAAGTTTTCCTCAAAGCATTGGACAAGCAGAAGCATCCAACAAAGTCATCTTGGATGGGATTAAGAAGAGGCTGCAAGCAGCGAAGGGAAAGTGGGTGGATGAATTGCTAAGTGTACTCTGGGCATATCGGACTACGCTGAGAAGATCAATTGGGGAATTCCCATTTGCCTTGGCTTACGGCACAGAAGCAGTCATTCCTGTGGAAGTCGGCATCCCAGGGATCAGAACCCAAGGAGTAGAGAATGGGACTAATGATGTATTATTAGCCCGAGATCTGGATCTACTAGAAGAAAGAAGGGAGAGAGCTGCAATTCAGCTAGTGGCATACCAGCAGTAGCTTGCCAGGGCTTATAATAAGAAGGTCAACCCAAGGGAGTTTCAAATCAGTGACCTTGTCTTGAGAAAAGTTGTCGGCAATAAGAAGGATCCCAGAAATTGGGAGGGACCTTATAGAATCATCTCCGTATTGGGCAATGGGGCATATCGGCTTGAAGATAATGAGGGCAAAGAGTTGCCAAGGCCCTGGAATACTGGCAATCTTAAATTTTTTTTATCATTAAATTTTCTTGTTCTTTGTTATTAGCCAAAGTAATAAATAAAGCTTGATTCTTCACACTTGTGACTGATAAGATAGTTGATGATGTTTCTAGAATATATGCATAAATGAGAACCCAAGTGGAACTTAAGTTCACATTAGGGGGCAGAAAGTTGGAAAATGGTTCCTGGCAAGGTAGAATATAGAAGCTAAAATCAGTCTAACACTTATTGAAATTTGTGAAAAATTTACAAGTTGAAGTTCGACCGAGATCATGTTTAACACTTGTTGAAATTTGTGAAAAATTTACAAGTTGAAGTTAAACCGAGGTTATGTTTAACACTTGTTGAAATTTGTAAAAAATTTACAAGTTGAAGTTAAACCGAGATCATGTTTAACACTTGTTGAAATTTGTGAAAAATTTACAAGTTGAAGTTAAACCGAGATCATGTCAAACACTTGTTGAAATTTGTGAAAAAATTTACAAGTAAAGGCTAAGGATGTATTAAAATGAGTACTTATGTACTTGCCGATGTAAACCGTTGGTGGGTATAGCCAAGGTATTTCACCCCGAGAAGATTACACAGTTAAGGTGTACATTAAAGATATGCAAAAATATTCTAAGTATGAGAGTCATACAAAACAGTAAAAGGAGGACAAAGATACAAACATTCAGGAGAGAAAGTTGTATTAACATTCAAAAGAAGGCACATCGGCCACATCGAGAGCTTGCATTGTTTCAAAGAAAGAAAAAATACAAGGTACAGAAAGAAGAGAAAAGCATAAAACTAAGATTCTTCGGCGCCACTGGCAGGTTGGGTCTGGAGCTCGGAGGACTGCTGAGAAGATATCTCGGTGGCCTTCTCAGCCGCGAGCTCGGTGTCTATTTCTTCAAGGGTTTGGTCAAGGCTCTTATCGGCAATAGGCGCGTCCGACGTTGCCTTCTCAGGAGCAGCATCTTTACGAACCTCCTCACCCTCCTCATCTTGAGTCATGTCCAGGACTTGCTCATTTTGAGTAGGGGACTTAGCCCCAGCAGCTTCCTTTGACTTACTCACCAAAGCTTCCTCCTCAGACTCAGAATCGTCGTTGGATTGGCTTGGAGTTGGGGGGAATGGCAGGGCGAGGATGTCGGTGTTCCTAAGGGGGGAGTCCTCGGGGATTTCAAGCTTTTTCAGTAAAGTCATCCAACCAAGGGTGAAACCCTTTTTGCAGGCCTGCTTCACCTGTTTCTCATAGTCCGCCGTGACATCGGCCATCCCCTCATTGTATCCCTTCTCATCGGCGGCCTTGACCTCAGCGTCTTTTGTGGCCAAGGCATCTTGTAGCTCTTTCTGGGCGTCGGC
Source organism: Camellia granthamiana (assembly GCA_036172215.1). Lineage (NCBI taxonomy): Eukaryota > Viridiplantae > Streptophyta > Magnoliopsida > Ericales > Theaceae > Camellia > Camellia granthamiana. The sequence goes on along the minus strand of CM069915.1, from coordinate 107,863,129 downwards.
CGTCTTTTCTTCGGTGTCTTTCTTCTGGGCCTCAAGAACTTTGTTAATGGCCTCAGCGGCATCTGCTTTTTCTTCGGCATCATCCTTAGCTTTGATAGCAGCCTCGGCCTGGTCTACCAAAGTCTTCATTTTTGATTGCAAGTTTTTATTGGTCTTTTGCAGACTAGTAACCTCCCTAGTCTTGTCGGCCAACGCCTTCCTTGTCTCAAAAGATTGCATTGAGAAGGAGTGGGCGTGCTGGATTGCTTGAAGAAAAATGGACAGAACAGAAGTTATTAGAAAATTTTCTAAATATAAAAAAGAAAGAAAGACACCAAGTGTGAAGACTTACTTGAACAGAATGCTGGAGCATCAGTGCAAAGTTTTCATACTCGCTCATCTCAGCGTTTCGATCGAGATCTCTAGGAAGGAGCAAAGCTATGCTAAGGGCAACATCGATGTTAACGTCATTGGCACTATCACCAACTTTGACCGGCCTGTCCTCCAAAGTAATGGGTGGAGCCTAGGGGGCATCAAACTTTATGGAACCCGAAGCTATGGCTGACTTTGACCTCGACCTTTTAGACCGAGTTGATTGAGCCGGTTCGGCATCGGCAGGCCTCTTTTCGGCAGCAGAAGAGGTCTTCTCACTCTCAGCCAGTTTTGAAATTGGCAAGGTGTCTTCAGTATCAATCTGAGTGACCGTTGCCTTTGGCTGAGCCTTCTCTATTCTTTTTGGCTTTGACTTTGGTGGAGGCTGGGACTGCGCTGGTTGGGCATCTACGGTGGATGGAATGTTGGCCAAGAGGTCTTTAGCGACTGCTTTCTGGCGGCCCATTTCAGCAGCAAAAACAGTTTGTCGTCGTCGTTGGCGTTGGGATGGTGGGATCAGTTGTGGAGCTGAGGTGGATGGCTATTCTACTAGATCTGAGGTTGACCTTTAATCTGGCCGAAATGAGGACGTTGTTGGAAGAGTTGGGGCAGAAGGGAGAGAATGGCTTTTCTTCCTCTTTAGGACGTCGGGGAGTACCGACTTGTAAGTAGGAATGAAGTTGAGTAGTAGTGGGGCTCTCTACTTATGAACTGGCAAATCCAATAGCTTCTTCAAGTTCTTGCTGGGGAAGAAAGACTTGAAAAAGCCCTTTGGTGGCTGAGGAAGAACTGCAAAAACAAGAGCACAGACATTAGAACAAAGTATTGGAAACTTTAAAAAATAGAACAAGAAAAAGTGACACTTGGCCCTTACCATCTCCTTCCTCGAAAACTATTCGACTTAAGCGATAAAGGTGGAGGTCATCGTTGGACTGAAACTCCCAGTTGCCCGAGACGATGAAGTAATCGTCTCCAGCACCCTTGTTTGAGTCAGGGAGGTTGGCAATGAGCTTGTACTCAGTGGACCTCGGCTTGAGCCACCAAAGGGCTTTCCATCTACTACCTCAAGCCGAGGTCCACTGAGTACAAGCTCATTGCCAACCTCCCAGACTCAAACAAGGGTGCTGGAGACGATTACTTCATCGTCTCAGGCAACTGGGAGTTTCAGCCCAACGATGACCTCCACCTTTATCCCCTAAACCGAACAGTTTTCGGGGAAAAAGATGGTAAGGGCCAAGTGTCACTTTTTCTTGTTCTCTTTTTTAAAGTTTCCAATACTTTGTTCTAATGTCTGTGCTCATGTTTTTGCAGTTCTTCCTCAACCACCAAAGGGCTTTTGCAAGTCTTTCTTCCCCAGCAAGGACTTGAAGAAGCTATTGGATTTGCCAGTTCATAAGCGGAGAGCGCCACTACTACTCAACTTCATTCCTACTTACAAGTCGGTACTCCTCGACATCCCAAAGAGGAAGAAAAACCATTCTCTCCCTTCTGCCACAACTCCTCCATCAGCGTCCTCATCTCGACCAGATCAAGGGTCAACCTCAGATCCAGTAGAGCAGCCATCCACCTCAGTTCTACAACTGATCCCACCATCCCAATGCCGCCGACGACGACAAACTGTTTTTGCTGCTGAGATAGGCCGCCAGAAAGCAGTCGCTAAAGACCTCTTGGCCAACATTCCATCCACCGTAGATGCCCAACCAGCGCAGTCCCAGCCTCCACCAAAGTCAAAGCCAAAAAGAATAAAGAAGGCTTAGCCAAAGGCAACGGTGACTCAGATTGATACTGAAGACACCTTGCCAATATCAAAACTGGCTGAGAGTGAGAAGACCTCTTCTGCTGCCGAAAAGAGGCCTGCCGATGCCGAACCAGCTCAATCAACTCGGTCTAAAAGGTCGAGGTCAAAGTCAGCCATAGCTTCGGGTTCCATAAAGTCTGATGCCCCCTAGGCTCCACCCATTACTTTGGCGGACAGGTCGGTCAAAGTTGGTGATAGTGCCGATGAAGTTAACGTCGGTGTTGCCCTTAGCACAACTTTGCTCCTTTCTGGAGATCTCGATCGAAACGCCGAGATGAGCGAGTATGAAAACTTTGCACTGATGCTCCAGCGTTCTGTTCAAGTATGTCTTAACACTTGGTATCTTTTTTTCTTTTTTATATTTAGAAATTTTTTTAATAACTTCTGTTCTGTCCATTTTTCTTCATGCAATCTAGCACGCCCATTCCTTCTCAATGCAATCCTTTGAGACAAGGAAGGCGTGGCCGACAAGACTAGGGAGGTTACTAGTCTGCAGAAGACCAATAAAAACTTGCAATAAAAAATGAAGACTTTGGCAGACTAGGCTGAGGCTGCTATCAAAGCTAAGGATGATGTCGAAAAAAAAGCGGATGCCGCTGAGGTCGTTAACAAAGTTCTTGAGGCCCAGAAGAAAGAGGCCGAAGAAAAGACGACCGAGGCCCAGAAAGAGCTACATGATGCCTTGGCCACAAAAGACGCTGAGCTCAAGGTCGCCAATGAGAAGGGATACAATGAGGGGGTGGCTGATGTCACGGCGGACTATGACAAACAGGTGAAGTAGGCCTGCAATAAGGGTTTCACTCTCGGTTGGATGACTTTACTGAAAAAGCTTGAAATCCCCGAGGAATCCCCCCTCAGGAACACCGACGTCCTCGCCCTGCCATTCCCCCCAACTCCAAGCCAATCCGACGACAATTCTGAGTCTGAGAAGGAAGCTTTGGTGAGGAAGTCAAAGGAAGCTGCTGGGGCCAAGTCCCTTACTCAAAATGAGCAAGTCCTAGACTTGACTCAAGATGAGGAGGGTGAGGAGGTTCCCAAAGATGCTGCTCCTGAGAAGGCAACGTCGGACGCGCCTATTGCCGATAAGAGCCTTGACCAAACCCTTGAAGAAATAGACGCCGAGCTCCTGGCTGAGAAGGCCGCCGAGATGTCTTCTCAGCAGTCCTCCGAGCTCCAGACCCAACCTGCCAGTGGCGCCAAAGAATCTTAGTTTTATGCTTTTCTCTTCTTTCTGTACCTTGTATTTTTTCTTTCTTTGAAACAATGCAAGCTCTCGATGTGGCCGATGTGCCTTCTTTTGAATGTTAATACAACTTTCTCTCCTGAATGTTTGTATCTTTGTCCTCCTTTTACTGTTTTGTACAACTCTCATACTTAGAATATTTCTGCATATCTTTAATGTACACCTTAACTGTGTAATCTTCTCGGGGTGAAATGCCTTGGTTATACCCACCAACGGTTTAAATCGGCAAGTACATAAGTACTCATTTTAATACAACCTTAGCCTTTACTTGTAAATTTTTTCACAAATTTCAACAAGTGTTTGACATGATCTTGGTTTAACTTCAACTTGTAAATTTTTCACAAATTTCAACAAGTGTTAAACATGATAACATGATCTCGATTTAACTTCAACTTGTAAATTTTTTCACAAATTTCAACAAGTGTTAAACATGATAACTTGATCTCGGTTTAACTTCAACTTGTAAATTTTTCACAAATTTCAACAAGTGTTAAACATGATCTCGGTTTAACTTCAACTTGTAAATTTTTCACAAATTTCAACAAGTATTAAACATGATCTCGGTCTAACTTCAACTTGTAACTTTTTCACAAATTTCAACAAGTGTTAGACTGATTTTAGCTTCTATATTCTACCTTGCCAGGAACCATTTTCTAACTTTCTGCCCCCTAATGTGAACTTAAGTTCCACTTGGGTTCTCATTTATGCATGTATTCTAGAAACATAATCAACTATCTTATCAGTCACAAGTGTGAAGAATCAAGCTTTATTTATTACTTCGGCTAATAACAAAGAACAAGAAAATTTAATGATAAAAAAATTTAAGATTGCAAGTATTCCAGGGCCTTGGCAACTCCTTGCCCTCATTATCTTCAAGCCGATATGCCCCATTGCCCAATACGGAAATGATTCTATTGGGTCCCTCCCAATTTGGGCCAAGCTTGCCCTCTTTGGGATCCTTCTTGTTGCCGAAGACTTTTCTCAAGACGAGGTCACCGATTTGAAATTCTCTTGGGTTGACCCTCTTATTATAAGCCCTGGCAAGCTGCTGCTGGTATGCCGCTAGCTGAATTGCAGCTCTCTCCCTTCTTTCTTCTAGTAGATCCAGATCTCGGGCTAATAATACATCGTTAGTCCCGTTCTCTACTCCCTGGGTTCTGATCTCTGGGATGCCGACTTCCAAAGGAATGACTGCTTCTGTGCCATAAGCCATGACAAATGGGGATTCCCCAGTTGATCTTCTCGGCGTAGTCCGATATGCCCAGAGTACACTTGGCAGTTCATCCACCCACTTTCCCTTTGCTGCTTGTAGCCTCTTCTTAATCTTATCCAAGATGACTTTGTTGGATGCTTCTGCTTGTCCATTGCTTTGAGGAAAACTTGGTGTGGGGATATATTTTCTAAGTACCAGCACGTGGCCAAGGTGACGCCGACGTGTCAGCCGAGGTGCCATGTGTCTTGGTCGTAACGCCGAGGTTATCTCCGACGATATCAGAATCCGGGATAAGCGGATATGGGACAAGAGTCCTAGAATGACGAAAGACTTCAGCCTGGATAAGGATATAGCTCTTAGGGAGTTTATCTTTATCTATTGGAGAGTCCAAGCTAAGCACTGAGCAGAAGTCCATTGAAGCTAGGCTTCTATTTGGACTAGGATTATGTTGGTTATAAAAGAAAGGCACCCCCATGTGTCCAAGGTACGCAATTTACATTCAGAATAGTGCATTAAGCACTTTATCTATCTTTGAGAGATAACTGACTTGATCATCGGAGTGCCCCCCCGTGGACGAACCACCGCCGGAATCTCTTCTTTCTGTTGCAGGTCAATTAGGCTATTCTGCCAGTGCTCTCCAGTTGAATACTGAGTTGGTAGTGTGGTTAGAAATTCACACACACAATTTGGCACCATCTGTGGGAAAAAAAGGAGAATAGATAGCCAACGACAGATAGAAAGAGAAGATTGGAGATAACACTCCTACTAGGAATGGGAGACCTATCGACCTTGATGTCAAAGAAGACAATTGTAACGAACAAACCCGTGACCAGAATCACGGAGGGAAGGACGTCGGCCAGGAAGGCGACGTACCAAAGAAAACAGACCAAAGCGGGTACTATAACGAGGATAACCTCTAGGTATGGAAAAACAGATGCCTACGGAGGGATGATGAGATGAAGGGGATGGCGAACAAATTGGCAGACCTGTAATCGGTTGTCAATTTCATGATGCAAAACAACGTCATGCAGCCTCCGTTCCCACTGCAGGACATGCCGATTCCAGCGTTCAATGCCCAGAAGGGAGGGCAGAAAACAATTCCTGTAGCCCCCCAGCACGCCAGGAGCGAAAAACACTCTCACCGGCCGTCAAAGGAGGTCGGGCAAGGAGAGTCGAGAAGGGAAGAATCTCGAAGGACACAACGCACCAAGGAGGCAGATCCCAGAGAACATCGGCATGTTCAAAGACAGGAGTTGTGCTTCGACGCAACTAATGGAGAAAGGTCGAAAAGGGCTCACAACGAAGCTGAGAGCAGTGCACCTAAAAGATTGAAATCAGGAGATAGCCGAGCTCCTGGGCGGACCAGGGAGGACTTTAGAGATTACCTCAATAGGAAGCAACAAAATGTCGAGGTAACTTCCCCTGTTAAACCGAGAACACCATTCTTAGTGAAGTTGGACAAATTTGAGGCACCAAAAAGATTCAGTATGCCGAGGTTCCAGATATACGATGGGAAGTCGGACCCCGACTTTCACGTTGGATTATACCTGAACTCGATGGCACTGTACACTGGGAATGAGCTGTTGCTCTGTAAGGTGTTCCACTCATCCTTCGGGGAGATTGCATCGGATTGGTTTCACAAATTGCCAAAGGGAAGTGTGAAGACCCGGGAAGGCCTGGCCGAGATGTTCGTGGCCAGGTTCATGACAAACAAACTACAGCCATTAAGGGTAGATGCCCTGATGGCTCTGAGAATCAGTGAGGATGAAGGCCTTAGGGCCTACGTAAAAAGGTATTATGAGGTGTTCAACCGAATACCCAACTGCAACCAAGAGGTGGCGGTCGTGTCTTTCAAGAATGGCCTAAAAGATGATTGTGCACTACGAAAGTCATTGGCAAAGACATTGCCAAAAAGCATGGAGAAGCTCATGGCCAGAATTGAGAAATACGCCAGAGCTGATGAGGACACGCCGGGGATTAAGGTGATAAAGCAAGAGAAAGTAAACGGCTCGCCGAAACGAGACCGAGGTAACAACGAATCCAACAAACAAGAGATAGGACTGAGAACTGCATAGGCAATCACAACGGTATTCCGAATCCCAATTCACAAAGTCCTGGATAAAATCCGAATCCAACCCTATTTCAGAACACCAGCTAGGGTACCAGGAGAGTTTATAGGAAGGAGCCTTGGTAAGCATTGTGCTTACCATAATGAAGATGGGCATCTGACTCAGGGTTGTAGAGCCCTGAAGTCACACCTAGAAGACCTGGTAAGGCAAGGCCATCTGAGGGACCTTGTAGATGAGGCCAGGACAAGGGAAGAACAGGCAAGATTGCCTCAGGCACCAACAGCTCCACCTCCCCTAGCACAGCAGCCGCAGGTAGGCGGACCTCGGGTAATTAATGTAATTCACTCGAAGGTCAACGAAAATGAAATACGGGGGGAGACCCAGAAGGTGAAGCACTTGCAGCATGTGTACCAGGTCCGGGAGAAAAGACCTCGGGCCGAGGAGTGCCAGGGACCAGAAGTGTCCTTTACTGAAGCTGACCTGGAGATGGTACAACATCCGCACAACGATGCCTTGGTAGTATCCCTCCAGGTTGGGGAGTGCCAAGTGAAGCGCATCCTAATTGACCAAGGCAGCTCTTGTGACATCATGTATGTCAGATGTTACAAGGAGCTAGGCCTTCACCCAGACGATATGGAGCAATCCAATGGCCCAATGGTCGGGTTCAATGGAACGCCGACGTGGCCACTGGGCGCAACAGGCTTGGAAGTACAGGTTGGCACCAAGAAGATAAAGACGGAGTTCACCGTAATCGACACACCCTTCCCTTACAATGTTATCTTGGGAAGGCCATGGTTGCATGCAATGGGGGCTGTTCCCTCAACATTACATCAGTTACTGCGGTTCCCAATAGAGCATGGGATAGAAGAGGTCAGAAGGGATCAGTTGCAAGCAAAGAACTGCTCCATGGCAGCAATGAAATCCACCTGTAGCATACGAGAACCAGAAGGGGCGGAGATCAAAGACGAGGACGTCGAAGTCCTAGAGGACGTCGGCAAAGAGCCAGCTGAGAAGTGTGAAGAAGCCCTAAAGAAAATCCTCATCCAGTTGGGGGATGAAGAATGCTACTTCCTTCTCGGCTCGGGCTTAGCTGAAGAAGAGGAAAAAGAACTGGAGGCTTTCTTGAGAGCAAACATTGAAGTGTTTGCCTGGACGCCTTGTGAAATGCCAGGCATTGACCCCGAGGTCACTTGCCATAAACTGAACGTAGACAGGTCGGCCAAACCTGTAATCCAACGGGCAACAAGACCGACATTGCTGCATGTTGAGGCAGTGGAAGAGGAAGTAGACAGACTTCTAGAGGCCAGAGCCATTCGAGAGATAAATTACCTGACAAGGCTATCAAATACAGTGGTGGTAAAGAAAAAGAATGGTAAATGGAGGGTCTGCGTGGACTTTACCAGCCTAAACAAGGCCAGTCCCAAAGACAGTTTTCCTTTACCTAATATCGACCAACTGGTGGATACCACTTCAGGGCATGGAAGGATGAGCTTCCTGGATACCTATAGGGGGTACCATCAAATAGCTATGTACCCCCCAGATGAGGAGAAGACTGCGTTTATCACCCTAAAATGGTTGTATTGTTACAGAGTGATGCCTTTTGGGTTGAAAAATGCAAGAGCAACTTACCAGAGATTGGTAACCAAGATGTTCAAACATCTAATTGGTAGAACAGTGGAAGTTTACATCGATGACATGGTCGTGAAGACCAAAGAACCTGAGGGTCATCTGGCCGACCTAAAAGCAGTTTTCGATATCCTTAAAACATACCGGCTCCGACTCAATGCATCAAAATACGCATTTGGAGTTGGATCTGGTAAGTTCTTGGAGTACTTGGTGACCAGAAGGGGCATTGAGGCCAGCCCAGATCAGATCAAGGCCATCCTAGAATTGAAAAGCCCCACATCGGGGAAGCAAGTACAGATGTTGACAGGAAGGGCTGCTGCCCTGAATAGGTTCATAAGTAGAAGTTCTGACAAATGCAAACCCTTCTTCAACTTAGTGAAAAAGGCCACAGACTTCTTATGGACAGAAGAATGCGAAGTCGCCCTGGCCAACTTGAAGAAGTATCTGACCACGGCTCCAGTTCTCTCAAATCCAGAACCTGGAGAGGAGCTGTTTCTGTACTTAGCAGTTTTGGAACATGCGGTAAGCACAGTGATAATCGGAGAAGAAAAGGGGAACAAAGAGCTGTTTACTATGTAAGCAAAACCCTGACTGATGCAGAAACCAGGTATTTACCCCTGGAGAAGTTAACACTGGCATTAGTAATGGCTTCAAAGAAGCTGAAGCATTACTTTCAAGCCCACAAAATTGTGGTGCTGACTGAACATCCTTTGAAGTCCCTGTTACAGCAGGGAGATCTGACAGGCAGAATAGCCAGGTGGGTAGTAGCCTTGGGCCAGTATGACATAGAATACAGACCTAGAACAACAATCAAAGGCTAAGTCTTGGCCGACTTTGTGGCTGAGTTCAATCCAGGAGCCATCGTACCTCGGGCTCTGTTGAGCCGAGATGTACGATGTACTAGCGAGCAAAAAGGAGCCCAGCCGAAGGAACCAGAACAAAGGAAGGAAGAAAAACTCAGGCCCTGCAGCATTTACATCGGCGACTCCTTTCGACTGTTTGTTGACGGAAGTTCAAACCGACAAGGAGCGGGGGCAAGAGTAGTACTGGTATCTCCAAATGGACAGATACTAGAACAATCCATTCGTTTGGGATTCAAGGCCTCAAATAGTGAAGCAGAGTATGAAACACTGATTGCAGGATTGAAACTGGCAGTAGCAGTAGAAGCAGATGAGGTGATAGTCTTCTGTGACTCTCAGCTTATAGTCAACCAAGCAACAGGGGAATTTGCAACCCGAGATGAACGTATGTCGGCATACGCAAAGGAAGTAGGTAGGTTGGTGGCCTTGTTTCAGAATTGCCGATTGCAGCAATTTAGCCGAGATGATAACAGTCACGCCGATGCCCTAGCCAACCTGGCTAGTGCCATAAAACTTGGAAAGACAAGGATGATAATGGTTGACTACTTATCGGGCCCAAGCATCGAACCACTGACCACAGAGCGTGAAGCAATGTGTGTGGACATAGGACCAAGCTGGATGGATCCAATAATAGCTTTCCTGAAAGAAGAAAAACTGCCAGATGATCACAAAGAGGCACACAAGATCAGATTGAAGTCGGCAGGATTCAATCTGACAGCAGAGGGACATCTCTACAAAAGATCCTTCACTGGACCCCTTTTAAGGTGTGTACATCCTTCACAAGTGGAAGATTTTCTGTACGAAATACATGAAGGAGTATGTGGAAGCCATACTGGGGGCAAATCACTTGCTCATAGGGCCATTACCCAAGGGTATTAGTGGCCCTACATGCAGAAAGCTGCAGAAGCCTATGTCAAGAAGTGTGAAACGTGCCAAAGGTTTGCACCATTGATACACCAACCAGCAGCAGACCTGAACCCAGTATCCAGTCCTTGGCCGTTCGCTCAATGGGGCATGGATCTTGTTGGAAAACTGCCCCAAGCAATTGGGTAAAGGAAGTACCTGCTGGTAGCAACAGATTACTTCACCAAGTGGATAGAAGCTGAACCCCTTGCCAAGATTCGAGACGTGGATGTGAAGAACTTTATATGGAAGAACATCATCACCAGGTTTGGGATCCCAAGAGCACTAATTGTAGACAATGGAACAAAGTTTGACAGTAAGCTAATCAAGAGCTTCTGTGCAAAGTTCAAAATCAAGAATTATTTTTCCACCCCAAGTTTTCCTTAAAGCATTGGACAAGCAGAAGCATCCAACAAAGTCATCTTCGATGGGATTAAGAAGAGGCTGCAAGCAGCGAAGGGAAAGTGGGTGGATGAACTGCCAAGTGTACTCTGGGCATATCGGACTATGCCGAGAAGATCAACTGGGGAATTCCCATTTGCCTTGGCTTACGGCACAGAAGCAGTCATTCCTTTGGAAGTCGGCATCCCAGGGATCAGAACCCAAGGAGTAGAGAACAGAACTAATGATGTATTATTAGCCCGAGATCTGGATCTGCTAGAAGAAAGAAGAGAGAGAGCTGCAATTCAGCTGGCAGCATACCAGCAGCAGCTTGTCAGGGCTTATAATAAGAAGGTCAACCCAAGGGAGTTTCAAATCGGTGACCTCGTCTTGAGAAAAGTCATCGGCAACAAGAAGGATCCCAGAGAGGGCAAGCTTGGCCCAAATTGGGAGGGACCCTATAGAATCATCTCGGTATTGGGCAATGGGGCATGTCTGATTGAAGATAATGAGGGCAAAGAGTTGCCAAGGCCCTGGAATACTTGCAATCTTAAATTTTTTTATCATTAAATTTTCTTGTTCTTTGTTATTAGCCGAAGTAATAAATAAAGCTTGATTTTTCACACTTGTGACTGATAAGATAGTTGATGATGTTTCTAGAATACATGCATAAATGAGAACCCAAGTGGAACTTAAGTTCACATTAGGGGGCAGAAAGTTGGAAAATGGTTCCTGGCAAGGTAGAATATAGAAGCTAAAATCAGTCTAACACTTGTTGAAATTTGTGAAAAATTTACAAGTGAAGTTAGACCGAGATCATGTTTAACACTTGTTGAAATTTGTGAAAAATTTACAAGTTGAAGTTAAACCGAGATCATGTTTAACACTTGTTGAAATTTGTGAAAAATTTACAAGTTGAAGTTAAACCGATATCATGTTTAACACTTGTTGAAATTTGTGAAAAAATTTACAAGTTGAAGTTAAACCGAGATCATGTTTAACACTTGTTGAAATTTGTGAAAAAATTTACAAGTTGAAGTTAAACTGAGGTTATGTTTAACACTTGTTGAAATTTGTGAAAAATTTACAAGTTGAAGTTAAACCGAGATCATGTCAAACACTTGCAGAAATCTGTGAAAAAATTTACAAGTAAAGGCTAAGGTTGTATTAAAATGAGTACTTATGTACTTGTCGATGTAAATCGTTGGTGGGTATAACCGAGGTATTTCACCCCGAGAAGATTACACAGTTAAGGTGTGCATTAAAGATATGTAGAAATATTCTAAGTATGAGAGTCGTACAAAACAGTAAAAGGAGGACAAAGATACAAACATTCAGGAGAGAAAGTTGTATTAACGTTCAAAAGAAGGCACATTGGCCGCATCGAGAGCTTGCATTGTTTCAAAGAAAGAAAAAATACAAGGTATAGAAAGAAGAGAAAAGCATAAAACTAAGATTCTTTGGCGCCACGGGCAGGTTGGGTTTGGAGCTCAGAGGACTGCTGAGAAGACATCTCAGTGGCCTTCTCAGCCGCGAGCTTGGCGTCTATTTCTTCAAGGGTTTGGTCAAGGCTCTTATCGGCAATAGGCGCGTCCGACGTTGCCTTCTCAGAAGCAGCATCTTTGGGAACCTCCTCACCCTCCTCATCTTGAGTCAAGTCCAGGACTTGTTCATTTCGCGTAGGGTATTTGTCCCTAGCAGCTTTCTTTGACTTCCTCACCAAAACTTCCTCCTCAGACTCAGAATTGTCGTCGAATTGGCTTGGAGTTGGGGGGAATGGCAGGGCAAGGACGTCGGTGTTCCTGAGGGGGGAGTCCTCAAGGATTTCAAGCTTTTGTAGTAAAGTCATCCAACTGAGGGTGAAACCCTTGTTGCAGGCCTGCTTCACAAGTTTCTCATAGTCCGCCATGACATCGGCCACTCCCTCATTGTATACCTTCTCATCGGTGGCCTTGAACTCAACGTCTTTTGTGGCCAAGGCATCCTGCAGCTTTTTCTGGGCCTCGACCGTCTTTTCTTTGGCCTCTTTCTTCTGGGCCTCGACAACTTTGTTAATGGCCTCAGCGGCATCCGGTTTTTCTTCGGCATCATCCTTAGCTTTGACAGCAGCCTCGGCCTGGTCTGCCAAAGTCTTCATTTTTATTGCAAGTTTTTATTGGTCTTCTACAGACTAGTAACCTCTTTAGTCTTGTCGGCCAACGCCTTCCTTGTCTCAAAAGATTGCATTGAGAAGGAGTGGGCGTGCTGGATTGCCTGAAGAAAAATGGACAGAGCAGAAGTTATTAGAAAATTTTCTAAGTATAAAAAAGAAAGAAAGATACCAAGTGTGAAGACTTACTTGAACAGAACGCTGGAGCATTAGTGTAAAGTTTTCATACTTGCTCATCTCGGCGTTTCGATCGAGATCTCCAGGAAGGAGCAAAGTTGTGCTAAGGGCAACACCGACGTTAACGTCATCGGCACTATCACCAGCTCTGACCGGCCTGTCCTCCAGTGTGATTTGGGGGGCCCAGGAGGAGTCAGACTTCATGGAGCGAGAAGTTGTTGCAGATTCAGACCTCGGCCTTTTAGACTGAGTTGATTGAGATGGTTCGGCATCGGCAGGCCTCTTTTCGGCAGCAGAAGGGGTCTTCTCACTCTCAGCCAGTTTTGAAATTGGCAAGGTGTCCTCAGTATCAATCTGAGTCACCGTTGCCTTTGGCTGAGCCTTCTTTATTCTTTTTGGCTTTGACTTTGGTGGAGGCTGGGACTGTGTTGGTTGGGCATCTACGGTGGATGGAATGTTGGCTAAGTGGTCTTTAGCGATTGCTTTCTAGCGGCCCATCTCAGCAGCAAAAACAGTTCGTCGTCGTCGTCGTCGTCGTCGGCGTTGGGATGGTGGGATTAGTTGTGGAGTTGAGGTGGATGGCTGCTCTACTGGATCTAAGGTTGACCCTTGATCTGGCCAAGATGAGGACATTATTGGAGTTGTGGCAGAAGGGGGAGAATGGCTTTTCTTCCTCTTTGGGACGTCGGGGAGTACCGACTTGTAAGTAGGAATGAAGTTGAGCAGTAGTGGGGCTCTCCACTTATGAACTGGCAAATCCAATAGCTTCTTCAAGTCCTTGCTGGGGAAGAAAGACTTGCAAAAGCCCTTTGGTGGCTGAGGAAGAACTGCAAAAAGAAGAGCATAGATATTAGAACAAAGTATTGAAAACTTTAAAAAAGAGAGCAAGAAAAAGTGACACTTGGCCCTTACCATCTCCTTTTCCGAAAACTGTTCGGCTTAAGGGATAAAGGTGGAGGTCATCATTGGGTTGAAACTCCCAGTTGCCCGAGACGATGAAGTAATCATCTCCAGCACCTTTGTTTGAGTTAGGGAGGTCGGCAATGAGCTTGTACTTAGTGGACCTCGACTTGAGGTAATAGATGTGGCCTTTTTCCGATTTTAGGCGACACATAGTGTAGCAGTACTGGAAATCGGCAAGAGTAATGCTAGCATTCTCTTGTTTGGCTAAGGCTATTGTTCCAGTTATGACTCGGTAAGAATTGATGGCAAGCTGCATTGGGTTCAATTTATAGTTGTGAAGGATTTCTCGAAAAAAGGTGTCAAGTGGAAACCTAAGTCCACACTCGATGAAGGCCACTGCTGGGAAGGGCATGAGGTTCACATCGGGCATAATGGAATCCTCCTCCCTTGCCAACCTGAGGTGGACGTCGGCAGGGATGGAAAACTCCCGCCTAAAGTACTCTAATTTGGTCGGGGTGTCTACCCTATGCTTCCACATACCCATGACGTCGGCTTAGCGAAGGTGTATAAATTGGAAATAAAGTGTTTTGTAAAGGCTCAGAAGACCTCGGCAAAACCTAAAGTTCACACTGGGGTAAGAATTTGTGAAGATCAGAGGGGGATTCGTTTCAGTTTTCTCTAAGATTCATATGTTCTAGGGCAAATCTCAAAACCTAAGTCTAAACAAACGGAGATTGAAGGCAAGAATCTGGAAAAAATACAGAAAACACAAACAAGAGCAATGATTCAGAATCAAGAACAGTGGTGAATCATCAAGAACACTGTGACAGAGTGTGTGCAAGGGTACAAGGCCAAGAACAGTGGCAAAAGTGAACAAATTTGTGAGCAGTATGTGAATATTCAAGAAAGGACTAGGCAAAAACAGAATCACGAAGCAACCAGACTCGAACAACAATGGCAACAAATAAAAAGGTAAAGCTTTTTCAAAAAAAAAAATTGGAAACCAAGAGGAAACAAAAGCTTACCAGAAGAGTGAAGCCGGAATTGAAAACGCCGGAGTCAGAAGGTGGTTGCAATCAGAAGAGGACAGCGAAAGCTTCACCAAAGCAGATGAATGAAAACAGTTACAAAGCTTGAAAATCTGTAACAATGGCGTATTTTGGGAGAAAAAGTTAGAGAGAGGAAAAACTTCAGAAATGGTGGTGTAAAATAAAGAGACGAAAAGAAAAAAAGAAAGTTTTGTCTAAACTCGAAACGGCGGCAAAAAGGCAATTAATGTACCTAAAACGACATATATGTCAGACGGCGCACGTGAGAAAAATTCAACTTACAGGTGCGTATTGAGTACGATCCAGTGAGGGGAAGACGCGTGGCAGAAACGGTTGATTTATTTTGTGTGACAACTCATACGCGTGATAAAACTCTTGGAGTTCTTGGTTTAAAGAAGCAAGTGACCTCGGTTGGACCTGGTCGTGTGAGCCGACATATGATGACCTCGGTAAATGGATAATACAGCAAGATAGCCGACATGCTATACGATATAACGAAATAGGTTCCATCACCTCAGGATGTCGAGGTAATAGAGCCTAGGGGGAAGTTGTGGGGATATATTTTCTAAGTACCAGCACGTGGCCAAGGTGACGCTGACGTGTCAGCCGAGGTGCCACGTGTCCTGGTCGTAACGCCGAGATTATCTCGGCTAGGCCGAGGTTATCTCCGAAGATATCAGAATCTGGGATAAACGGATAAGGGACAAGAGTCCTAGAATGAGGAAAGACTTCAGCCTGGATAAGGATAAAGCTCTTAGGGAGTTTATCTTTATCTATTGGAGAGTCCAAGCTAAGCACTGTGCAGAAGTCCATTGAAGCTAGGCTTCTATTTGGACTAGGGTTGTGTTGGTTATAAAAGAAAGGCACCCCTATGTGTCCAAGGTACGCAATTTATATTCAGAATAGTGAATTAAGCACTTTACCTATCTTTGAGAGATAACTAACTTGATCATCGGAGTGCCCCCGGGTGGACGAACCACCGCCGAATTCTCTTCTTTCTGTTGCAGGTCGTTCGGGCTTATCCTATTCTACCAGTGCTCTCTAGTTGAATACTGAGTTGGCAGTGTGGTCAGAAATTCACACACACACTTGGGGTGGAAAAATAATTCTTGATTTTGAACTTTTGCACAGAAGCTCTTGATTAGCTTACTGTTAAACTGTGTTCCATTGTCTGCAATTAGTGCTCTTGGGATCCCAAACCTGGTGATGATGTTCTTCCATATAAAGTTCTTCACATCAACGTCTTGAATCTTGGCAAGGGGTTCAACTTCTATCCACTTAGTGAAGTAATCTGTTGCTACCAGTAGGTACTTCCTTTGCCCAGTTGCTTGGGGCAGTTTTCCAACAAGATCCATACCCCATTGGGCGAATGGCCAAGGACTGGATACTGGGTTCAGGTCTGCTGCTGGTTGGTGTATCAGTGGTGCAAACCTTTGGCACTTTTCACACTTCTTGACATAGGCTTCTGCATCTTTCTGCATGTAGGGCCACCAATACCCTTGGGTAATGGCCCTATGGGCAAGTGATCTGCCCCCTGCGTGGCTTCCACATATTCCTTCATGTATTTCGTTTAAAAAAACTTCAACTTGTAAAGGATGTACACACCTCAAAAAGGGTCCAGTGAAGGATCTTCTATAGAGATGTCCCTCTGTTGTCAGACTGAATCTTACCGACTTCAATCTGATCTTGTGTGGCTCTTTGTGATCATCTGGCAGTTTCCTTCTTTCAGGAATGCTATTATTGCGTCCATCCAGCTTGGTCCCATGTCCACACACATTGCTTCACGCTCTGTGGTCAGTGGTTCGATGCTCAGGCCCGACAAGTAGTCGACCATTATCGTCCTTGCCTTTCCAGGCTGTATTGCACTAGCCAGGTTGGCCAGGGCATCGGCGTGACTGTTATCATCTCTATTAACCTGGTGTAGTTAGCAATTCTGAAACAAGGCCACCAACCTGCCTACTTCCTTTACGTATGCCAACATACGTTCATCTCGAGGTATAGTCACCCTAGCCAAGAAAGAAAATACTAGGGTTACCCTTGCCGACATCCAGTACTACTATACCATGTGTCGCCTGAAATCGGAAAAAGGCTACATCTATTACCTCAAGCCGAGGTCCACTGAGTACAAGCTCATTGCCGACCTTCCAGACTCAGACAAGGGTGCTAGAGACGATTACTTCATCGTCTCGGGCAACTGGGAGTTTGAACCAAATGATGACCTCCACCTTTATCCTCTAAGTTGAACAGTTTTCAGGGAAGGAGATGGTAAGAGCCAAGTGTCACCTCTCCTTGCTTTTTTTTTTCAAGTTTTCAATACTTTGTTCTAACGTCTGTACTCTTCCTTTTGCAGTTCTTCCACAGCCACCAAAGGGCTTTCGCAAGTCTTTCTTCCCCAGCAAGGACTTGAAGAAGCTATTGGATCTGCCAGTCCAGAGACGGAGAGCCCCCTTGTTGTTCAACTTCATTCCGACTTACAAATCGGTGCTTCTCGACATCCCGAAAAAGAAGAAAGGCAAATCTCCTCCGTCTGCCACCACACCTCTAACAGCTTCATCAATTTGGCCAGATCAGGGATCAACCTTGGACCCAGCTGAGCAACCATCAACCTCGGCTCTATACCTGATCCCTCCATCTCAACGCAAACGTCGACGCCGTACTGCAATTGCTGCTGAGATGGGTCGCAAGAAGGCTGTTGTAGAAGATCTCTTGGCCGACATCCCCGCTATTGTCAATGCTCAACCAGCACCATCTCAGCCTCAACCAAAGCCAAACCCCAAAAGGCTGAAGAAGGCTCAGCCAAAGGCAACGGTGACTCAGATTGATACTGAGGACACCTTGCCAATTTCAAAATTGGCTGAGAGCGAAAAGACCCCTTCCACCGCCGAGAAGAGGCCCGCCGAGGCCGAACCATCCCAAATAACTCGGTCAAAGAGGCCGAGGTCATCGTCGGCCACAACCTCAGGGTCCATGAAATCAGATGCCGCCTGGGCCCCTCTCATCACCATAGAAGACAAGCCGGTCAGAGTTGGTGATAGCGCGACTGACCTTGAGGTCGGCGTCGCCCTTTCTACGGCTTTGCTCCTTCCAAATGATCTCAACCGAAACGCCGAGATGAGAGAGCATGAAAACTTCGCTCTGATGCTCCAGCATTCCGTTCAAGTAAGTCTTTCACACTCGGTATTTTCCCTTTCTCTATTCTTTCATACTTGGAGAATTTTACTAACTTTTGTTCTGTTCACTTTCTTTCAGGCGATCTAGCACGCCCATTCCTTCTCAATGCAAGCTTTCGAAATGAGGAAGGAGTTGGCCGACAAGATAAAGGAGGTCGCTGCTTTACAGAAGTCCCTCAACAAGGCCAAGGACAAGATGAAGACCTTGGCAGATTAGGTCGAGGCAGCTACAAAAGCTCAGAATGTGGCCGAGGAAAAAGCAGATGCTGCAGAGGCCATTAATAAGGTTTTTGAGGCCCAAAAGAAAGAGGCCGAATAAAAGATGGCCGAGGCCCAAAAAGAACTTCAGGATGCCTTGGCCACAAAAGAGGTCGAGATCAAGGCCACTGATGAGAAGGCGTATGCTGAGGGGGCGGCCGACGTCAAGGAGGACTACAAAAGGCAAGTGAGGCAGGCATGCAACAAGGGTTTCATCCTTGGTTGGATGGCTGCCCTAAAAAAGCTTGATGTCCCCGAGGACTGCCCCCTCAAGAATGCTGACGTCCTCCCCCTGCCATTCCCCCCACTCCAAGCCAATCCGAAGACGATTCTAAGTCTGAGGAGGAAGTTTTGGTGAGAAAGAAGAAGGAAGCTGGGGCCAAGTCCCCTACTCTGAATGAGCAAGTCGTAGACTTGTCTCAGGATTAGGAGGGTGATGTCTCTAAAGATGCCTCCTCTCAGAAGACAAACTTCGAGGTGCCAATTGCCGAGAAGAGCCTCGATCAAACTCTTCAGGAGATTGATGCTGAGCTCGCGGCTGAGATTGCTGCTGAGAAGTCTTCCCAATTATCTTTTGGGGGTGAGACACAACCTGCTGCCGACGCCGAGTAGTTTATTTTGATGCTTTCTTCTTTATTTCCTGTACTTTGTACTTTGTTTTTCTTCTTTTTGGAACAGTGTAAGCTTTAATTTGGCCGACGTGCCATTTTTGTAATAAGAACAATTACTTTTCAATGTTAGGCCGAAGTGCCCCATTTCTCTTCTAAATGCATTCTCTAATCTCTTCTTTGAATGTTTGTCTTCTTTTTTCTGCTCTTGTATGACTCTTATACTTAGAATATGCTGCATATCTTCAATGTACACCTTAACTGTGTAATCTTCTTGGGGTGATATACCTCGGTTATACAAACCAACGCTTTTATCTCATCAAGTACGCAAGTATTTCTTTCGTTTCAACCTTGGCTTAACTTGTAAATTTTTCCAAAAATTTCAACAAGTGTTTAAACCAATCTTCCTTTAACACAACCTCAGTTTAACTTCAACTTGTAAATTTAAAATTTCAACAAGCGTTAAACATGACCTCGGTTTAACTTCAACTTGTAAATTTAAATTTTAACAAGCGTTAAACATGACCTCGGTTTAACTTCAACTTGTAAATTTAAAATTTCAACAAGCGTTAAACATGACCTTGGTTTAACTTCAACTTGTAAATTTAAATTTCAACAAGCGTTAAACATGACCTCGGTTTAATTTCAACTTGTAAACTTAAATTTCAACAAGCGTTAAACATGACCTCGGTTTAACTTCAACTTGTAAATTTAAAATTTCAACAAGCGTTAAACATGACCTCAGTTTAACTTCAACTTGTAAACTTAAATTTCAACAAGCGTTAAACATGACCTCGGTTTAACTTCAACTTATAAATTTAAATTTTCAACATGCGTTAAACATGACCTCAGTTTAACTTCAACTTGTAAACTTAAATTTCAACAAGCGTTAAACTAATTTTAGCTTGTAAATTCCACCTTCCAAGAACCATTTTCCAACTCTTTGCCCCCTAATGTGAACTTAAGTTCCACTTGGGTTCTCATTATGCATGTATTCCAGAAACATCGTCAAGTATTTTATCAGTCACAAGTGTAAAAAATGAAGCTAAAACTTTATTATTACTTCGGCTAATAACAAAGAACAAGAAAGTCTAATGATAGAAAAATTTCAGATTGCCTTCATTATCTTCGAATTGATATGCCCCATTTCCTAATACCGAGATGATTCTATAGGGTCCCTTACAATTCAGGCCAAGCTTGTCCTCTCTGGGATCCTTCTTGTTGCCGACGACCTTTCTCAGGACGAGGTCACCGACTTGAAACTCCCTTGGGTTGACCTTCTTATTATAAGCCCTGGCAAGCTGCTGCTGGTATGCCCCCAGCTGAATTGCTGCTTTCTTCCTTCTTTCTTCTAGCAGATCCAGATCTCGGGCTAAGAATGTCTCATTGGTCCCATTCTCTACTCCTTGGGTCCTGATCCCTGGGATGCCGACCTCTAGTGGTATTACTGCTTTTGTGCCATAAGCCATGGCAAATGGGGATTCCCCTGTTGATCTTCTCAGCGTAGTCCGATATGCCCAGAGTACACTGGGCAACTCATCCACCCACTTTCCCTTTGCTGCTTGCAGCCTCTTCTTTATCCCATCCAAGATAACTTTGTTGGATGCTTCTGCTTGTCCATTGCTTTGAGGAAAACTTGGGGTTGAAAAATAATTCTTGATTTTGAAATTTGCACAGAAGCTTTTGATTAGCTTACTGTCAAATTGTATTCCATTGTCTGCAACTATTGCTCTTGGGATCCCAAACCTTGTGATGATGTTCTTCCATATGAAGTTCTTCACATCCACGTCCCGAATCTTGGCAAGGGGTTCAGCTTCTACCCACTTGGTGAAGTAATCTGTTGCTACTAGCAAGTACTTCCTTTGTCCAGTTGCTTGAGGCAGTTTTCCAACAAGATCCATGCCCCATTGGGCAAACGGCTAAGGACTGGATACTGGATTTAAGTCTGCTGCTGGTTGGTGTATCAAAGGTGCAAACTTTTGGCACTTTTCACACTTCTTAACATAGGTTTCTGCATCTTTTTGCATGTAGGGCCACCAATACCCTTGTGTAATGGCCCTATGAGCAAGTGACCTGCCCCCAGCGTGGCTTCCACATATTCATTCATGTATCTCGTATAGAAAATCTTCAACCTGTGCAGGATGCACACACCTCAGAAGGGGTCCAGTAAAAGATCTTCTGTAGAGGTGTCCTTCTGCGGTCAAACTGAATCTTGCCGACTTTAGTCTGATCTTGTGTGCTTCTTTTCGATCATCTGGCAGCTTCCCATCTCTAAGGAACATTATTATTGCATCCATCCAACTTGGTCCCATCTCCACACACATTGCTTCGTGCTCTGTGTTCAGTGGTTCTGTGCTTGGACCTGGCAAGTAGTCAATCATTATCGTTCTTGCCTCTCTAGGCTTCATTGCACTAGCC
The DNA here is from genome assembly GCA_036172215.1 of Camellia granthamiana. Classification (NCBI taxonomy): domain Eukaryota; kingdom Viridiplantae; phylum Streptophyta; class Magnoliopsida; order Ericales; family Theaceae; genus Camellia; species Camellia granthamiana. The sequence continues at coordinate 107,841,953 of CM069915.1, read as the reverse complement.
AGGTCAGCCAGAGCATCGGCATGGCTGTTGTCATCTCGGCTTACCTGCTAAAGTCGGCAATTTTGAAATAAGGCTATTAGTCTGCCTACTTCCTTTGCATAAGCAAACATTCTTTCATCTCGGGCTGCATATTCGCCTGTTGCTTGGTTGACTATGAGTTGGGAGTCACAGAAGACTATTACCTCGTCGACTTCCATGGTTGCTGCCAGCTTTAACCCTGCAATTAGTGCTTCGTATTTTGCCTCGTTGTTTGAGGCTTTAAACCCCAAACGAATGGATTGCTCCAGTATCTGCCCATCTGGCGACATTAATACTACTCCTGCCCCCGCTCCTTGTTGGTTTGAACTTCCATCAACAAACAACCGGAATGAGTCACCAATGTAAATGCTGCAGGGCCTTAGTTTCTCTTCCTTTCTTTGTTCGGCTGTCCCCTGCTGGGTTCTTTTTTGCTCACTTGGTCGTTGCATACCTCGGCTCAACGAAGCCCGATGTATGACGGCTTCTGGTGTGAATTCGGCCACAAAGTCGGCTAAGACTTGGCCTTTGATTGCTGTCCTCGGTCTGAATTCCAGGTCATATTGGCCCAAGGCTACTACCGATCTGGCTATTCTGTTTGTTAGATCTCCTTGCTGTAGCAGTGACCTCAAAGGATGCTTAGTCAACACCACGATTCTGTGGGCTTGAAAGTAATGATTCATCTTCTTGGAAGCCATTACTAAAGCCAGTGTTAACTTCTCCAAGGGCAAGTACCTGGTCTCTGCATCTGCCCAGGTTTTACTCACGTAGTAAACTGCCCTTTTCTCTCCCTTTTCTTCTCTGACTACTACTGCACTCACTGCATGCTCCAAAACTGCCAAGTATAGGAACAACTCCTCTCCAGGTACTGGGTTTGAGAGAACTGGAGCTGTGGTCAAATACCTCTTCAAGTCGACCAAGGCAGCTTCGCACTCCTCGGTCCATAAGAAGTCTGTGGCTTTCTTTACTAAGCTGAAGAAAGGCTTGCACTTGTCTGAGCTTCTGCTTATGAACCTATTCAGGGCTGCAGCCCTTCCAGTCAACATCTGCACTTGTTTTGGCAACGTCAGGCTCTTTAGCTCTAAGATGGCCTTGATCTGATCTGAGCTAGCCTCAATGCCCATTCTGGTCACCAAGTATCCCAAGAATTTACCGGATCCAACTCCAAATGCACACTTCGATGCATTGAGTCAGAGCCGATATGTTTTAAGGATGTCAAAGACTGCCTTTAAGTCTTCCAGATGATCCTTAGGTTCCCTAGTCTTCACGACCATGTCGTCGATGTATACCTCTATTGTTCGGCCAATTAGGTGTTTGAACATCTTGGTTACCAATCTCTGATAAGTTACTCCTGCATTTTTCAACCCAAAAGGCATCAATCTATAGCAATACAGCCCTTTTGGGGGTGATAAACACAGTCTTCTCCTCATCTGGGGGGTACATGGCTATCTGATGGTACCCCCTGTAGGCATCCAGGAAGCTCATCCTTCCATGCCCCGAAGTGGCATCCACCAATTAGTCAATCTTGGGTAATGGGAAACTGTCTTTGGGACAAGCCTTGTTTAGGCTGGTAAAGTCCACGCAGACCCTCCATTTACCATTCTTTTTCTTTACCACCACTGTATTTAATAGCCATGTCGGGTAATTTATCTCTCGAATGGCTCTGGCCTCCAGAAGTCTGTCTACTTCCTCTTCCACTGCCTCAACATGCATCAACGTCGGCCTTCTTGATCGTTGGATTATGGATTTGACCGACCTATCTACGTTCAGTTTATAGCAAGTGACCTCGGGGTCAATTCCAGGTATCTTGTAAGGCGTCCACGCAAAAACCTCAATATTTACTCTCAAGAACGCCTCCAGTTCTTTTTCCTCTTCCTTGGTTAAGCCTGAGCCGAGAAGGAAGAAGCATTCCTTATGCCCTTGCTGGACAAGCATTTTCTTTAGGGCTTCTTCATTCTTCTTGGCTAGCTCTTTGCCGATGTCCTCTAGGACTTCCATGTCCTCGTCTTCGATCTCTGCTGTTTCTGGTTCTCGTATGCTGCAGGTGGATTTCATTGCTGCCATGGAGCAGTTCTTTGCCTGCAGCTGATCCCCTCTGACCTCCTCTATCCCATGCTCTGTTGGGAACTGCAATAGCTGATACAATGTTGAGGGAACTACCCCCATTGCATGCAGCCATGGCCTTCCCAAGATAGCATTGTAAGGGGAGGGTGTGTCAATTATGGTGAACTCTGTTTTTATCTTTTTGGTGCCAGCCTGCACCTCCAAACTTGCTGCTCCCAGTGGCCACGTCGGCGTTCCATTGAACCCAACCATTGGGTCATTGGACTGCTCCATATCGTCTAGGTGAAGGCCAAGCTCCTTGTAACACCTGACATACATGATGTCACAAGAGCTGCCTTGTTCAATTAGGATGTGCTTCACTTGGTATTCCCCAACCTAGAGGAATACTACCAAGGCATCATTGTGTGGATGTTGTACCATCTTTAGGTCTTCTTCAGTAAAGGACACCACTGGTTCCTGACTCTCATCTGCCCTAGGCCTCTTCTTCCTGACCTGATACACATGTTGTAGGTGTCTTACCTTCTGGGTTTCCCCTCTGATCTCATTCTCATTCACCTTTGAGTGAATCACATTGATTACTCAAGGTTCGCTTGCCTACGGTTGTGGTGCTGGTGGGGGTGGTGCAGTTGGTGCCTGGGGCAATCTTGTCTGTTCCTCTCTTGTCTTGGCCTCGTCTACCAGGTCTCTTAAATGGCCCTGTCTTACCAGGTCTTCCAGATGTGTCTTCAGGGCTCTGCACTCCTGGGTCAGATGTCCAACTTCATTGTGGTAAGTACAGTGCTTACCAAGACTTCTTCCCATAAATTCTCCTGGTACCCTTGCTGGTGCTCTGTAATAGGGCTAGTTTCGGATTTTCTCCAAGACTTTGTAAACCGGGATTCGAAATACAGTTATGACTACCTGTGCAGCCCTTAGTCCTGCCTCCGGTTTGTTGTTACCACCATCACCTCGGCCTCGCTTTAGCGAGCCATTCTTCTTCTCTAGTTTCGGCGCCTTTGTCCCTGGCGTGTCCTCCTCGGCCCTGGCATACTTTTCTATCCTGGCCATAAGTTCCTCCATGCTTTTTGGCAATGTCTTTGCCAGTGATTTTCGGAGCAGGTAATCATCTTTCAGGCCGTTTTTAAATGATACGATGGCCACCTCTTGGTTGTATTCTGGTATTCGGTTGAATACCTCATAATACCTTTTGGCATAGGCCCTCAGGCTTTCGTCATCGCCAATTTTCAGAGCTATCAGGGCATCTACCCTCAATGGCTGTAGTTTGTTTGTCACGAACCTGACCACAAACATCTCGGCAAGGCTTTCCCAGGTTTTCACAATTCCTTTCGGCAACTTGTGAAACCAGTCCGATGCGATTTTCTCGAAGGATGAGGGAAACACCTTGCAAAGCAATAGCTCGTTCCCAGTGTACAAGGCCATCGAGTTCAGGTATAAACCGACGTGAAAGTTGGGGTCCAACTTACCATCGTATATCTATAACCTTGGCATACTGAATCTTTTCGGGGCGTCAAATTTGTCCAACTCTACCGAGAATGGTGTTCTTGGCTTAACCGGGGAGGTTACCTCGGCATTTTGTTGCTTCCTCTTGAGGTAATCCCTTAAGTCCTCTTTGGTCCGCCCAGGAGCTTGGCTATCTCCGGATTTTACCCTCTTTGGTGCAGTACTGCCTGTGTCATTGTGAGTCCTCTTGGACCTTTCTCCATTAGTTACGTCGAAGCACAACTCCTGCCCTTGAACATGCCAATGTTCTTTGGGGTCAGCTTCCTTGGTATGATGCGTCCTCCATGAATCTCCTCTTCTTGACTCTTTTCGCCCGACCTCCCTTGAAGGCCGATAAGAGTGTTTCTCAGTTTTGGTGTGCTGGGGGACTGTTTTCTGCCCATCTTTCCGGGCATCTTTCTTGGTCGCTGGAATCGGTGTATCCTGTAGTGGGAAGGGTGGCTGCATGATGTTGTTCTGCATCATGAAATTGACCACTGTTTGTAGGTCCGCCAATTTGTTCGCCATGGCCTTTACCTCATCGTCCCTCCGCAGGCATCTTTTTTTCCATACCTGGAGGTCGTCCTCATTGTAATACCCGCTTCGGTCCGTTTTCTTTGGTACGTCGCCCCCCTGGCCGACGTCCTTTCCTTCGTGATTCTTATCGTGAGTCTCTTTATTGCAGTCATTTTCTTCGACGTCAAGGTCTACAGGTTTCCTACTCATAGTAGGAGTGTCGTTCCCAACCTTCTCTTTATGTCCATCGTTAGCCATCTATTCTCCTCTCTTTCCCACAGACGGCGCCAAATTGTGTGAGTAGATTTTTGACCACACTGCCAAATTAGTACTCAACTAGAGAGCACTGGCAGAATAGATGATGCCTGAATGACCTGTCATAGAAAAGAAGAGATTCCGGCAGTGGTTCGTCCACCCGGGGGCACTTTGACGATCAAGTCAGTAAACTATCTCTCAAAGATAACCAATAGTGCTTAACTCTCTAGACAGAACATAAAAAGCATACCTTAGACCCATGGGGGTGCCTCCCTTTGATAGCCAACACAATCCTAGTCCCAATAGTATCCTAGCTCTAATGGACCTAGGATTACTGCTAATCTTGGACTCCCAGTAAGATTAGGATAAACTCTCTAAGAGTCTTATCTTTACCCAAACTGAAGTCCTTCCTCATTTTAGGACTCTTGTCCCTTATCCGTTTATCCCGGATTCCAGTATTCTCGCAGATAACCTCGGTCTAACCGAGATGATCTCGGCGTCATGACAAGGACACGTAGCACCTCGGCTGTCACTTCGGTGACACCTCAGCTACGTATTGTCACTCAAAAATTATATCCCCACAAGGGGGCACCCAGATCTACTGAAGAATTGAAAAGTTCATTAAAGAAGAGAGAATCTTAATATATTTATAGTTAAAGAGTCATTTCCAAAGCTAATCAAAAAGCCAAAATAGCTTTCTTGGATTTCAAATTCAAAAGTGGTAGAAAACAATCAAATAAAATCTTTAAGAAGTCCAAATCGAAGTCCAAGTTGACTAAATAAGTCTTTCTCAAAAATCATAACCCAATAGTAAATAGAAAACATTAGAACCAAATCAATTTGGGAGTGAATAATGAGCCAAAAACTAACAGATCTTTCGTGAGATTTTTAGCTTCTGCACCAAATCAAATGCAAAACTAAGAAATATAAAATGAAACAAAGATCCATATAGGCAAGATATCAACATACCAAACAAAAAATTAGGAAACCAAACAAGTGCTTTGATGCAACCCAAACCAAAAAGGCTAAAAACAAAATGAACCGATTAAAATGCTTGAGTCATACTTGTTACGCCCCAAAATAATAGGAACCCAAATCCAAGAGTGAGATGAACTAAAGGATCAAACATAAGAGTAACACCAAGAGCAAATCAATCATATTAAGAATTTGAGTAGGAGTCAATATGAAATTGAAACTAAGAGAGTAGATAACCAGCACTTCGATATGCATTTCACACAAAACATGAATTTACAAAGTCTTTTGCAACGTCTGTCCGTAATTCTAGGTGACATGATATAAATAAGATATGAATACATTCATCCAAAATTCTCATCTTTACAATATAAACAAGATAATTGCATTATGACTTACACAAATAAAAAAGGGCATTCCCCCTATCACATCTGGGTTCCTAGTTATTTACATGCAAGCACAAAAAAGGCCCAAGGTGATCACATATAAGTAAGAAGTGTAGGGCCGTCCTTGCCCATCCAATCTTGAAAACTGTTAACCACGACTAGATGAACCGAAGTCCAATAGGAAAATTCTATGCTTAAGAAAATATGCCCAAACATGGAATATGATCATGATGTAAGGTGATATACATTATAGATTTCCAAAATGGTGACATTTCCAATTTACCAATATAGTACGAGATAATCAAAATAATTTTTTTTCATAATCAAGTTTCAAACAAGACAACTCATTAATGAATCCCTAGGTCAGTATCTGCCAGTGATCTTAAAATGCATGGACCACCAAAAAATCACCCCCATTTTACTGGTTATTAGTTCGAAGGAAAGCGGTACCTACTCCCGCACGAGTTTTTGATCTTTTACCGTGGACACTCTCACCAGCTTAATTCACCAAATATACTATTCGAATTCATTACTCAACCAATATCAGAACATGATTCAACAATAGTTCAATTTCTCAACAATGCAATCCTCCACCAATTAATAACAATTCATGTATATATAATAATTATACTAAACATCAATTTTTCTCAAACGGGAAACAATTCCAAGCTTTCAATAAAAATAATCCCATTTTCATATTTCTAATTTCCACATTTCTGAAATAGGTTTAATTAACAATATTTATCATTAATTTCACAAATAAAAGAGTCACTTTCAATTTCTCCACATTCGTAAAACTCAAGTGACTTAGGTTTTCCAAAACTTGGATCTTTTCCCTTCCAATACAATATACAAATTATATAATGTCCAATTTGTAGTTTTAAGAGAAAGAGTGAGCACAATCGAAGATTTTAATCAAAACCCAATCCACATGCAAGATATGCAAAACTTTTCACATTTCATAGAGATAATACTGCACATTCACAATATTAATCATATTCAAACAAAAGTAAGAAAATTCCTACCTCAGGCTAGAGAAGGAGAAGGAAGAAGAAGATCAAATATCCAAATTGTTCCAAACGACAATTGGGTTTGGTATAGTTGAAGCTCTCGACGCGCCCTACAACTTTAATAAATGGACTTTTGAAAATTTTCCACTCTAGCTGATGAAATCAAGACTTAAAGTTAGAGTGTGAAAGTACAGGGAGTAAGAAATCTTAAGGATAGAGAGAGAATATAGAGAGAAAAGTAGCGTGAAAATATCTAAGGTCCCTATATAATAGTGTAGCATAAAAATCAGACCAAGAACATGATTTTTCAAGCACTAAAGTCAAACATACCGCTCGAGTTGTCAAAAGTTTACTTGAGCGGTGAATTTGTGCTTGCAATATCTCTGTTTTTGAAACAAGCCGCTCGAGTGGAAAGTTGTTTACTCGAGCGGTGCTTGGATGTGTGCAAGATGTCTATTTTTGAAAGGAAAAAAAAAAAAGAGCTATCCAAGTCTGTAACGAGTCGAATAAAATTTGATTTATTTATTTATTTTCTTCTTTTCACTATCTGTTTTGTAATCTTCTTAATATATTTGTGGGCTTGGGTATTTTGATTGGAGTTAGATTGGTATGAATTTTTAAATCATTTAATTGAACAATTATTATTATAGTTATGTTGTCATGGATCGTTCTATTTAAATTGGTAAAAACAAACTGTCATGACTCGAAACCACCCCTAGAGGTTTAGGCCGTGACCGGCCAATAATCTCAGATTACCTCCGGCCTCAAAGACAAATCAAATAATTAAAAATAATAATGAGGCACTGCATAAGCAATATAAAAATACAATCATGTCCATCGAGCGCTACGTACATGAAAGTCCATAAGTAATTAAAACTTTAACTTTCTCTTAGATATGAACACATAGTTACATCAAACATCTTAAACACTTATATAAAATATCCATACATAACAAGTTCTAAAAACAAAAGAAAACTGAACAAAATAACTTGATCCACAAGGTTGACACAGCCTGGCTCCACATGAGTCTAAGATCGCTCCACCACGGAGGCACTCCAAAATGGTTTGACAGAAGGGTGGATTCCAGAGGTTGCTCCACATTTGACACTCCATTTGCTCACCTACATATATATAGGGGAAGGGGGTGAGCTAAAGTCCAGTGAGTAATACCAGTATAAAGAGGTTAAATGAATGATATCTATTGTAATACAAAATCATATCACATGGGTTTCGAAGCAAATTATAACTGAATACTTATAGTATCAAAGTTCACAAATCATATAACAAAGGGCCACAATATTGTTTCTCCTAAGCTAGGGCCTGATTAACAAAAGGCTACAGTGTTGTTTCCCCCAGGTGAGAGCCTCATAGCAAAGGGCTATGGTATTGTTATCCCCAGGCGAGGGCTACATTAAGGATGCCACAATTATATTTCAAAAGAAGCAATCATTCATTCTTATCGAAATAGCATTTCAAAATAATATTCTTAAAGTAAATCAAATATACTTTGACAACATATCTTTACAAAGATATTACTCACAGTGGGCTGCTACTGATGGTAGACCTTGGTTGACCACCTACACAAACACACAACACAGATACACATTGAAATTGGAAACACAAGCTCGTAACAAATACATATCTTAATCCAATTCTCTTACGTATGTTTTTAGCTTATTCCATATCTAAGGATGTTTAAATTGTCATGCCCCGAGCCTCGTGACAACGCTGCACACTCATCTAAGTGAGCATGCAAGGCTAAGAGTCCAATAAAATAAACCAACAATATAAAATACTCAAATTAAATCTTTAATTATCATAATGCCAAAATCCATAAATAATAACGATCCTTATCATATGAAATTGTCCACCAAGTCCACTAATATAATCCATTAACAAAATAGTAAACCAAGTAACTTAAATCATAGTCCTACTCTCAGCACTCCCACAAGTAAAAACCGCAGCTCTACTCCTCAGAATCTGAAAAAAATAAAATAAAGGTAAGCTAGACAACCTAGCAAATAACCAACCATCACTGCTAGTTGGATCAAGTATATACAAAAAATAGTCGATAACCGATAAATATATTTTTGCTACAATTCAATAAATGAACAATTATTTTGTAAGATGGTTTCATAGTTGAAAATAAGCAATATAGCAATACATTTTAATTGGAAAGACAATGAGATAATTCGAAAAAATTTCGTTGTTCCAATCGATGGTTTGATATTTAGATGGTTCAATAATTCGATTCACAAAACTCAAGTCATGGTGACTACGGTTACTTAGCCCGTGACATGGCCCAGAACCATACATAGGTCGGTGGTAAAGCCCTAAAAGAAATTAGTTTATGTGCCAATAAATAACCCCCATTGGCTAGGGTCCAAATCATAATTAGACTAGAGTGATAGTTAAATAAAATATTCGATATTTTCAGAATAAACATTTGGTACAATTTTCAGAATAGTTTCACAAAATATTCAAATAATTTTCATAATAGTATCCGATGTTGTTTTATCTTGACCGATATTTTATTTTAAGAGAACATGAAGGCTATAAATAACTAATCATAATTTCAAACGATTCAATAGGAATAAAAATGAACAAATAGTGATAGAGGGTACTTATCTCAACAGTTAAAATAATGTCCCAAAGTTAACTCCAAATACCCAACTCCACCATTTCAATCACACGAACCTAATAAATATAAGCTCAAATAAATTAATATTTTTATGTCTTTCACGCATCCACAAGAACCCACTATACATATGAAATGCTTTAATATACAAGAAATACCAAATCAATTCCCCCAATTTAATAGCCAAACACACATTATCCGATATACCAAACTCTATTGTCAAAACTACACCTACACAAACTATTATTGCACTGCTTCAACAACCCACACAATTACACTATACATGTTGAACCATACATCCAAAATCTCAACACTTAGGCATCCACATAGATTTCCTTTCCTATAATGTTTAGACTGCCTATTGATCCATATACAAATAATAAACAATGGTGCAGAAAGGTACCTCAATCAATGGGCATGTCAAGAATGTTCTGCGCCCTCTGTTTTGTAACGCCCCAAATTTCTAGCCCAAATGATAATACAACAATCATGACTCTTTCAAGGGAAACCGAATATAAATCTCTAAACTTACATTACATAATACAATAGTTCTTCATGCAACAATACCTGAATCCAACAACAAGTAAATAAATAAATAAATACCCCTAAGGGTTTACAAGTTTCCAAGGCTTGAGCCTGGTTACACAAAACAATTATTCAAACCCACACACATATAGCCTTTGGCTTACACACAGAGTCACAGCAAAATGAGAGTCTTGTATTCTCAACACACATTTCCTCACCTTTAGTTAGGCGGCATCACCACATCTTTTCCTGTACAAAAATCCCGTAGGGTGAGCATAAAGCCCAATAAGAAACCCTTAACAAAGTATATACATTTTATACAAGTCTCAAGAGATGAAATGCACATGTTATGCGATGCCCTTTTTGAAGAAAAATCACATTTTCATCTTTTGAAAACCATCATGCTCAATGATGTCATGCAATTTCAATTGTTCAAAACTTAACAATTCATTTCAAGGGCGGTAAATACGACTCTGGTAATCCCTAGGTCGGTGTCTATAAGTAGACTATACAAGTACTACCAAATTGTCATTTTTACTGGTATTAACCGGAAGGCTCGACGCCTATCCACGCCGGTTTTCGGTCTTTCACTCCGAACTCTCAGGCCAACTTATTCAATATCATCTACACCACCTATCAAGACTTACCAATGTATTTACCCCAAAACCATTTCATGAAAACTTGTTTCTCAACATTCTTTTCTCAATGCAAGTTTTCAAATCAACTTTCAAAGTTTAATGTAATCAAATGAATTGTTATGTTAATAACACAAGATGAATATAAATACTTTTATTTCAATTCATCATCCAAAGAATAACACAATTCCATCTTCTCAAGTATCCTCAACAATTAGTCATTTCAAGACTATTTCAACGTTTTGAACAATAATTTCCAAAATGAACAACGATTCTCATATTCTCTGAAATTTATCATTTATATAAACATAAATAAGAAATTTTACAAAGATCCTTTTATTTTGACACACAAAATAAATACAACAGTATCATTCATGGATTTTCAGTCTCTTTTAAAAAAATCTCCAAATTCTAGGTTTTCTCACGAAAACTATACAACTCAAATCCTTTGAAAGAAAATTTTTCAAAATCATATTTTCTTCAATCAACGAAGATCAAAACCCATAAGATCATTTTAAAAGAACAAGAGACAAATCCACTTTCAAAATCGCTCAACTTCTTGAATCAACAATCAATTTTCAAAGCTATCGAAAGATGATTTTGAAAATCATATAGATCTTGCAAAAATATATATATAACTCTAAGAAAATCCCTACCTCAATTTTTGAAGAAGAAATGAGATGAAACCCCCAAAATCAACGATGTCGAACCTCGATCTTCACCGCACACAACGAAGCCCTTGAGAAGTTAACCAACTTTCATGAAGAACTTATGGTAGAACTCTAATGGATCTTGAGAAATCAAGGTTTTGATCCAATTTGGCGTAGGGAAATGTAGAGAGAAGGGGGAAGAAAGGGCTTTTAGAGAGAGAGAGATATACAAAAGTGATCTGAAATATCAGATTCACAAACTGATATAACATGGTCCGCTTGAGGGTGGAAAGCCCCGCTCGAGTGTCAAATACACTTTCCCAGTACTTTTTGCAGACAGGTCAAACTTCTGAAACCAAACATTCTCCGCTCAAGCGCATAAACGGCCACTCGAGCGGACAATCAACTTCTAATGCATTTTGCATTTTTGCTATGGGGCCGCTGCCCTAGGACTCGCTAAGGGGGCGATGCCCCCTAGACCGCAGCGAGCTGACCAGGCAGCTCGATCCCCCGCCAGGGCACTGCCCTTGGACCTGTCAAGGGGCACTGCCCTCTGGACCCCAGCTAGCTGACTAGGCAGCTCGATCCCTGACATACTCAGCGAAGTGGCAAAACTGGGATTGCTACATGTTTCTACCGCCGCTTCTCCTTGAATCCTCTGCGCAATTGTGATAATAAAATAATATAAAACCCTTTTTATTTTTCTTTTTAACATAAAAGGGTTATTAACCTAATTTCTTAAAATTACTAAATTACCCATACAAATTAATTTAACTACTACTTTATCCAAAAATAATTCTATACATAACTTGGGTTTTACATAAATAATGCAAAAATGCCTATAAGGGCATGAGGATGCAAATATGCACTTATAAGTATTAGTCAAAATTTGCTAAAAACATAGTCTTCGCTCGAGCGCACACTTGGTCGCTTGAGCGGTGTGGCTTGACTGCAAAAGTATTGGTTGCTCAAAATGTGCACTCGATGGTTGCTCGAGCCAAGTGCTGAACAAACGTGAGTTCGCTTGAGCGCACACTTGAACTCTCGAGCCAACTGCCAAAGGACTGTAAAAATACAGGATGCCTGTGAAGTTCGCTCGAGCCAATGTTCTTTCGCTCGAGTAAAACTGGGGCGAATTCTACGTTTTCCAGAATTGAGTTTGAAGTTTAAAAACACTCATTTCATGTTCAAAGCTTGCATGGTTAGTCTCAAAAGCTTCGAAACTCTTTATAAAAACATGAATACCTGGAAATTATGAAGCCATAAAACCCAATTCTCTTTCAATTCTTCAAAACAAAGTTCAAAACATTCTGTTTTTGTCATGCATGTATTAAACTCAACTTTTTTCTTTTCAAAACATGTTTATATGAGATGTTGAGTGTAAAATCATGAAGAATCTCAAGAAATAACATTTGTAAGACCCATGCATGTAAGAATTTGTAGAAAACTAAGTTCAAAGATGGACAATTATGCATGCATGTACACAATTCACTCAAACTCACTACACTCATGGTGATTCTAATCCTTTTTCTTTCAAATTCATGCAAATGGTCCTACAACTTGGTGAATTCATCTTCTTACATGGATTATCTTCATGAATTAAGGGTAAAGATCATACCTAGAGCTTAAAGTTGGCCTTAGATTAACTTAATCATTTCAAACTCTCTTGAATCTCTCTTCTCTTTCTCTACAAGTGTTGTCTCTCTTTTTTCTCTCTCAATTTTCAACTCAAGAGTTGTAGAAATGAAGTTCTAAGCTTGATTAGCACATATATGTATAGGTGTATTAAGGCTTAACTAATTAAATGAGATTGACTAATCAATTGGGCTTAAATCTAATCAATTATAATTAATTTGTTTTAATTATTTTGATCCGAATTAAATTTTAATTAAATTTACCATATGATTTGAAATATTTCAATTAGCCTATTGAATTTGTCAATTTTGGTTTCTGGATCCGTATAGGCTTTCAATTTCGAATTCTAAGTCGGTATTCTAATAGATAATTCACAAACAGACAGATAAGCATGAATTAAGCACATAATCACACAACTATGCTCAATGAAATAACATATAAAAATAATATGGAGGTTCGAGTTATCACGGTCTTCCCCCCTTAGGAAGTTTGATCCCCCAAACTTAAGTTACCTCCATTTGGAAACAACTCTGGATAACATTGTCTTATTTCACCCTCATTTTCCCATTTAGTTTCATTTCCGTAGTATTCTTTCCATTCAAATTTTACTATAGAAATCGATTTGTTCCTCAACTACTTGACTTGTCGATCAATAATCTGAATTGGCTTTTTGTTGATGACATGTTGATTTATTCAAAGAGTAGGGAAGAACATGAACAACACCTTAGAATTATCCTACAGACACTCAGGGAGAAACAATTGTTTGGAAAATTCAAGAAATGCAAATTTTGGTTGAATGAGGTTACATTTTTGGGGCATGTCATTAATAGAGAGAGGATATTTGTTGATCCACAGAAAATTGAGGCAATTGTTAATTGGCCTACTCCAACTAATGTAACAACAATTTGTAGTTTTATAAGTTTGGCAGGTTACTACCGGAGATTTGTCAGAGACTTCTCTAAGATTGTTGTGCCATTAACAGAATTGACCCGAAAAAGAGAACCATTCGTGTGAACAGAAATAGAGAGAAGATCAGTTTCTTAAAAAGGTGTATGACGAGTTTGAAACTAAGCCCAGAACGAGATTCACCATTAAAGAACAAGTATTGAAATTTCAAGGAAGACTTAGTATTCCTAATGATGCAGAACTAAAAAGAAAGATTTTAGAAAAGGCTCACAAGTCAATGTTTGCTATGCATCTGGGAAATACTATGATGTACCAAGACTTGAAACAAGTGTACTAATGGCCAAACATGAAAAGGGAAATTGCCGACTACAATTCTAAACGCCTTCAATGTCAACAGGTGAAAGCTGAACACTAGAAACCCGCAGGTTTACTTCAGTCTCTTCCCATTCCAGAATGAAAATGGGAACATATAACGATGGACTTCATTGTCAGTCTACCATGGACATCTAGAGGTATGAATTCTATTTGGGTTATTGTTGATAGATTGACAAAATCTGCTCACTTTCTTGTTGTGAAAACTTTGTTTAATGCTTATAAACTTGCCACTATTTGTATTGATGAAATCATTCGATTTACATGGGGTTCCGGTATCTATTGTGTCAGATAGGGATCTTAAATTTGTTTCTAGATTTTGGCAAAGTTTGCAATAGGCAATGGATACAGAGTTGAGATTCAGCACTTCCTTTCATCCATAAACCAATAGACAAACCGAGAGAACTATCCAAACGTTGGAAGACATGCTTCGTATGTGTGTCTTAGAATTTCAAGGTAGTTGGGAAACTTACCTACCATTGGCTGAGTTTGCTTATAACAACAATTTTCACTTGAGTATCAGCATGGCACCATATGAGGCGTTCTACGGAAAGAAGTGTACGTTTCCAGTTTGCTGGACCAAGGTTGGTGATAGAGCTTTGTATGGGTCTGAACTTGTACAAGAAACAATCGAGAAGATAAGAATCATCCAGTATAGGCTTAAGACTGCCTAGAGCTGACAGAAACGTTATGTTGACCAGAGAATGAGGGATTTGAAATGTGAATTAGGAGATCATGTGTTTATTAGAGTAATGCCGATGAAGGGGAAAACAAGGTTTGGCAGAAAAAGGAAGTTAACTCCACGCTATATCGGGTCATTTCAGATTCTAGGAAGCTTAGCCCTATTGCTCATCGTATTGCTTTACCGCCAGGAATCGAACAACCTTTTGATTTCGACTTTGTGAGGCCCGCTCAGCAATTTTTAAGTTTTAATTATTTTTTCTTTTAGTTATTAAATCTGTATATAAAATTTAATAGTCAAGTCTTATTTCACTAGCCCATACTTAATTATTTTGGCTCATATTTAATTATGTAAATGGTGGTGTAGACACCCCATTTTTGACCGACCTTAAGACTTAGACGTCATCGATTGAGTGCTCGATGATTGCGCATGTTGTGCTCGTTCTGAGGTTTTGGAGTTTCGGCTGAGGTCCTTACTCCCGGACCTCGGGACCTTTTTATGCTTTGCTTCGGTTTGTGGACCAGGTCTTGCTTTCTCTTCTCGGAGGGAGGGAGAGGTCTTGCAGACCATCTCTTAGTGGCCGTAGGCTACTTTTCGTGGTCGCAGGCTATTGTTCCCGTTTGGAGACCAGTTTTCGATTTTCGGAGCCGTCGGCCGCACACCTCAGTTCGGGACCGCTTAACATTCTCTGTTTGGCACGGTTTTTGGCACACACCTTGTTTCCTCTGCCTAGAGGGACACTGCGGCCCGGGAGACCACCTTTGTAGTCGCATGCCACTTTTGGTGCTTAACAGCCTGTTTTCGGGGCACCCGGCCGCGCGTTTGCCCCCCAAACCCTCGTTTTGCATCGGTGTTAGTTCATTTTTGGCATGAACCTTGTTTTTCATTGTTTGGGAGGTGGTACAAGGGTGGGAGACCACCTTTTCTCTTGGAGACCACTTCTCTCTCCGCCAGCCAGTTTTCTTGTCGAGAAACTGGTTTCCTTGGTCTTTAGGCCACATTTGTTGGTCTCCCACCACACCACTAGCTTGCATTCAAAGTGGAGACCACCAATTGGAGCTGCCGACCACCTTTTTGTGTGGGAGACCACCTACCCTGGTCGGGCCGACCAGGGGAAGTGGTCGACCGACCATCTTTTCTGGTCGGCCAACTTTCTCCTGTTTTGTCTGACTGAGTGGATGCCAGCTGTGCCAGCTAGAAGGCACAGACTGTATCCTCCATACACGTGTATGGAGGATTTGCACCCTTGCTTTAGCTTCTTGAGGAAGCTTGAACCCTTGCTCTAGCTTCTTGAGGAAGCTTGAACCTTTGCTCCTCTATAAGAAAGGGCCTCCCTCTCCTTATACCTAGTTCCAAAAAGTTTGTTTAAGGCAAAATATATATCCCTCTCTATATCTCTACATTTTGGGTTCAAAAGTGCATTGTTCTTGGCCTATTGCACCACACCTCATAGCCACACACCTCCACCATTGATCTGAGGTTCTTGGAGGGTATTTTCAGAGGTTAAAGAGTTGGTTTTGGGCTGGAGAAGTTGCTGGTTTTGCTAAGCTTCAAGGGTAATCTCTTTTCCCTCTTTTAAAGCTTTGTCTTGATCACTCTCTTAGCCAAACTTGCATGCTTATTTGAGCTTTTTTGTCAACTGAAAAAAGTATTGTTTTGAGGTCCTTTTGATGTTTGTTTAAGACCCTTTTGGTGTTGAAGGTCATCTACCCTTTTGCATGCTTTAAATAGCCTTGTTTTGTGCCATGCCATAAAGCCTTTGATTTAATCTTTGCTTAGCCTTCCTACCACTGAAATCTCGTGGATTTTCAGTGGTGAACATGTGGTTTTGAGGGTCAAAATCAGAGAGGGGTGACCCTCTCTGTTGTTGTCTTGTTTACTAGCATTTTTGGCCTACCAAATGAGCATATGTTTATACCATTTGGAGGCCTAGTTCAGGTACTTTTTGGTGACTTCTAGGACCTGCCTAGGCTCTGACCATGGCTGGTTTGGTCCCTTTTTGCTTGTTTCTTGCATGTGTAGAGTAATCCCTTTCATGGCTTATCAAAGGAGCATGTCATTCTTGCATGTATTGGTCTTGTTTTAGTGGGTTTTTGGCCATCATTTGGCATGCCATGATTCAGTTTTTGGCTGGTTTGGTAGCCTCTCATATGCTTCACATGCTTGTAGTGTAAATCATGTTCACTAGCTTATAATGCATGTTGTTTTGGCCCTCTATGCTAGCATATTTTGGCCATGCTCCAAACTGATTTTGTTCATATTTTGGGCTGCCTTAGCTCTATTTTGAGGTCTCTTGGTTGAATGATGCTTGCCATGCATACTTGTAGTGTAATATCCTTGCCTAGCCTTGAGTTTTGAAGCCCCTTGCATGCTTAACTTGAGGTGTTTCCATGTCTTGGCATCATTGAGCATGTTATTTCAGAGCCTATACTTGTGCCATGTTCCCATGTTTTCCACTCTTTAAATGCGTTTGAGAAGTTGTGCTTGTATACCTCATTTATGGGCCATTGCATAAGCTTCATTTTTGTGCATTTCAAGCCATCATCTTCGTCCATTTTGCCACTGTTTTGGGCCTGCATAGGGACTGTTTGGGGTTGGTTTGTTCATTTGGGCATTGCTTTGCATACCTCTAGTGTAATGCACTTCACTAGTTTCGGTATTTGTGCCATTCAACATGCATAACATGGGTTGTTTGCATGATTCAGGACCATTTTGTATGTCATTTCAGAGCTGAAACATGTGTTGTTGTATGCCATATTTCATCCTTTCCATGCTTTCATACGGTTGTATCTTGTGCCTTAGGCTTTGGGCCCTTGCATCTTGCATGTTTGCATGTGTTTTGTTGCCTCATTTTCATCATGTATGGCCACTGATTTGGGTGTGGCTGAGGCCCATTCATTTTGGTTTAAGTCCATTTTGCATCGAGTATGCCATTGTAGTTCATAGCATTGAGTATGCCGCGTTGTCACATGTTTGATCATTGCATTGCGCATGCCTCGTTCACTTCATTGTGTATGATAGTCTTCACATGTGCATTGTGTATGACATATAGTATCATGTGCATTGAGTATGCCATTGTTAGTTTGTAGCATTGCGTATGCTAGTTTGCATGTTTGCACGTCATCCTTTGCATGTTTGCCTGACTTGGTTGTATCGCCTTAGGATTGCATGCTTAAGGTCGCATTGTGCATGCCATTCTACTTGTTGCATTGTGTTTGGAATAGGAGTTAGTCCAAACACGGGAAACGAGGAACGTTTCATACTCCAAGTGATGAAATGTGCCTCGATTCTCGGTTGCCGACACTCTTGACTAACACATGATGGAGTTTAGGCATTTATGTGTTTATATGTGCATTCATTTCACATTGAGTCGTGCAATTCGACTCCTCGGCCATCATGCATCGAGACGCGTGATTGGTGGCCCGAGGATCAACGGCTACACTCGCTAGAGCTTATGCAATGATGGGGAGAGTGGTCGTGCACACATGTGTTGCAAATACCTTGCTTTCTCTCTCTCATGCCTTTGTTGTAGAAAATGCAGAAACCAGGAGAAGAAACTAGTCGGCCGACCGACCAGGTTTTCTGGCAGGCCAACCACCTTTTCTGGTTTTCACCACCAAGGGTGGTCAGTAGCTGGTCTCCAATGCCTATAGCTGGTCGGTAGCCTCCCCCTAGATTCCCATGGTAAAGTTTCATCTCCTTGGAGCTTTGTGCAAGTTTCTGAAATCAATTGCAAACAAAGGCGAGCCGGGGCATTGCGATGGATTTCTCGACAAGGCGACTCGAGCATGCATGCATCCTTTATCATTCAAAGCAGAGCTGGGACAGCCCATTTTACATAGTTTGCATGCTAGTTTAGTTAATTTGTTAATTAGCTAGTGTTGTGTAATAATTAGTTAATTCGATTCTGTATTATTTACCCTCCGTCAAGAGGGCCAACTGTTGTAATAAGTGTGCGTGTGTGTGATGCATGTCTTCCAACCCCACGTCTTTCTCCCTTTTATTTACCAGCTTATGATGGTTAGTTTTAGGGCATGTTTCAATTAGCATCCTTATGCTCGCATGATTGCATCCATTCATCTGTCTTGCATGCACCGGGCTTGGCGCATCATAGTAACTGCATCGTATTTCAATTCCAAGTTGAATGCGTGTTATCTGTAGCATCTCATATGCTATCTTAGAATAGCCGAGCCTATCTTAGTTACATTTTACATGCGTTGCATTAGCCATCTTAAACATGAACTAGGATCATGCATTGATTTCTAACATAGCTTTTGTTTTGGCTTGGAGTACTCGGTAAGTGTTTATGCTTTAGCATCCTTGCATGTGTGTGAGTGACTGCCATGATAGCATGCTTGCCATGAGGCTATTTGCTTATGTGATATAACTGTCTGATTGCCTGTGGGTGAAGGTTGGATTACTTGAGTTGGAACAATTCATTGATTGCGAGTTTTAATCCCACTTGAGAGTGGCAAATCACCATGTTTTCTAAGCCCACTTGAGGGTGGCAAAATCTGTATTTTAGAATATTTGCGAGTAGCAAACCGTTTTCAAAATGAATATGCAATGCTTTGTTCCAACTTAGGTAATCCAGTCTATACTTGTATGTTGTGCGCATCACATAGTAATTCTAGGTTAATAACCGGAATAAGAACACATGTGTTTTCAAAAACTCGATATCATGTTTAGTAGTGGCCGATCTTTGATCGGGTGAGCGGGGGTGCTCATTGCATGACCTTCCCCAATCGTACCCAAGTTCCTGAGCCGAGGCAACTTTGGTGATGATGGACACGTGGCCTTAGGCACGAGTCAGGGTTTCCTAAATTCCCCAAAAATAAAATATTTAGGTGGCGACTCTGTATCTAGCAAAGCAGTTCATGTTTGGCACTTCTTTCTAAAATCAGTTTTTCAAAACGATTTGCCGAATTTGGACTTTTTGGTGATTTATCGCTCTTGCATCGCACTTTGCGAGATTAGATTCAGAACCGTGACATTGAGTCCGAACTGTAGTGAGCCCAATGAACAAAATGGGATTTTCCCGAGACGTTCGGGGACGTCTACAGGTGGGGATTACCTTGAGTCCATTTAAAATTATTTCATACTCTGGTCTTACTTGGTGAATTATTTTAGATTAAACTTTTTTTTTTTTTTGACCTAATTGATTGAATCGTGACTCGTTTGTAATTATCAATTATTATTATTATTTTTATAGTGAGATAGAGTTGCAAATGTTTATGATGTATACCATTAAATGAAAGTTATATTTTGTGATAAGAAAAATTATATCATTTTATAATGTGTTACAAAATTTTATAACGTTGTTATAAAGAGTATTTTTTTTTTCTTTTTGAGATACACATAACATTTCTCTTAATGTACAATTATTAAAATATCTTTGCCATTGTTAAAAAAAAATTTAAAAATTTTATATATTGGTTGTTACATGTCCACATGGTCCTATTGAGACCACACTTGAAATTTTTTTTTTCTCTTTTCTTCCTTTTCTCTCAAGGTAGAGACCAATTTTCTTCTCCTTTGCATATCTTTCCGTCTGTATCTCTCTCGGCTCTTCTCTCTCTAAAATTCTGTTGGTAACAAAAGCTTTGACTTTAGATTGAAGTTATTTAGAATTAGATTTTGAGAAAAAAAATCAAGTGTTAAAGTTGTAGAGCACATTGAGAGCTTTAACTTCACCCAAGCCGATAGCACTTTTCAAATTCGGGTGTTTTGCTTCCTTCTCTTATAGTTTGACGTAGAGATTTTCTTAACTTTGTATATATATTTTAGAAAGTTTATGTGGTATTTTGATAGTTATGATTGTTTGAGATATCAGGGTTTTGTGGTAAATTGCAAATAGGCTCCTCAGGTTTGTTTAAAATACAATTTTTCCATGTGGTGCAGA
Source organism: Camellia granthamiana (assembly GCA_036172215.1). Lineage (NCBI taxonomy): Eukaryota > Viridiplantae > Streptophyta > Magnoliopsida > Ericales > Theaceae > Camellia > Camellia granthamiana. Next base: position 107,821,311 of record CM069915.1, on the reverse strand, counting down.
TATTACATCTCGCCCAATAACGGCACGGGTCAAAACTCGACCCTTTTACTTTGATTGTTTTGATATTGCACTTGTTAATATTGTTTTTGTACTTCATTTTATTGGGCTGTGCATAGGTTACCATTGGTTTTGTCCCTAAAAGATAGAACCAGCACTGTTTGTTTGCTTGGTCGCGCCTGTGATGTTCATAATCAGGCCCCGTGAGCTAGAGTTCCGCGATAGGCTGTGACCAAAAACCATGTTCTGACATTTTGGCTCAATAGAATTGTGGTGCTCACTATGGCCTACGATGATGGCCCGTGACCAGCATGATCACGGCCTCGAGGAACTTGGCCACGGTTGCAAAAGGGGTTCGTGCCCACAATGGTGTTTCTATATAAGGTAGTCGTGCGCGTGCAAAGTCACTTTTTGTGACAACCCTCACCACTGATTAGTGCTAATTTATGATTAAGCATGTTAATTGACTGATTGATTGAAATTCTGAACTAATTAATTGAGTGAGTTAGTTTGAATGCAATTCTATCTGTTGACTGTTAAATGATCTGTTCATGTTTTATGTTTTAAACTGCAAATTGAAGCCCTTATCGGCGGCTGAACCAGAAATTGATTAGTGTTTTGCGCTAATTAGAATTTATGTGATTTTATGGCATGTTTAATTGAAATGTGATTTGGTATGTTTAAATTGGATTAAATAATGCTAATTTACAAGAGTTGGACTTATTCACCAAATTACCATGAATAGTGGGCCACTTTCTCCAACACCTTGAGGCTTGAGTACACCTAGACGTACCTTTTGCTCAGCCATTTTGAGAGACAAACCGACTAGAGAGAGAGAGAGAGAGAGAGTAGGAGAAAGCTTGATTCCATCTCAAATTGACTTGGAAAGCTTGGAAGAATTGAAGAGAGAATTGGCAAATTGAACTTCTACATTGAAATTGGAGACCTAAGGTAGGACATTTACCTTCTTGTTTGTGAATTCAAGTTAGTTCTTGCATGGTTCATGGTAATTGAGTGAGTTGAGTTAAGAATTGGTTTACGATGTTGAATTGAGAGCTAGATCATGCATTCATGCTCTTATATTGAAGTTTTGAAGTTGTTTCATGAAAATTGTTGCATGCATGTTCATATTTTGGGTCTTGATCCATGAACTCACCATGTTTTGAAGTTAAATCTTGTATTTGATCTTGTTTTAGCACATTGGAGTTCCAAGGAACCCATACATGTGTTGAATTTGCATTGTTCTTTATGTTCATGAAAACTTCTTTGAAATTGCATTTAATTGACTCACCTTTGGGCCTTGATTTCACAAATTGAGCTTCGAATCATGTTATACTATGAATTTACAAGTGTTTTCCAAAAAATTGGCCCAAAAGGATCGAATTTGATGCATTAAGAGTTGATTTTGAGCTTGAAGGTTCAATCTGGAATTTCCAAAATTTGGACTCACGCTCGAGCGGGGAGAGTGGCGCTCGAGCGTGGAATACGGGTAACCAGCACTTTGCATTGTGTTACAGTCCGCTCGAGCGGGGGAATGAACGCTGGAGCGGGGACTTGTGTCTTACGCTCGAGCGGGTATCGAGCGCCCATCGAGCGTGAATTTTGTGCATCCAGTACTTTTACTGTAGTTTACAGTCCGCTCGAGCGGAGTAATACACGCTCGAGCGGAGCCCGTTTGTCTGCATGTCCGCTCGAGCGGAGAAACCCACGCTCGAGCGGGACCCCTGTTTCAGCAAAATTTTGAAAAGTGTTTTCCAGTGCATCTTTGCGTCCTCATTTCATCCTAGGCATTCCTAGGCCTAGTTTAAGGCATCTTAATGAGGATATTGATGTAGAACCACACCGAGTCTAAGTAGGGACTAAGTCTTCGATTCCCAAGTATGTGACTTAGCGTGTGTTCATCCTGTAACTGTGTAGGGTTGGCATCCGAGGACGCGCACTAGCTTATCTGTAACCTAGAACTCTGCGAGTAACTATGTTGTAAAGATATGTTCAATCGAGATTATTTTCTGAACAAATGACTGTACTGCTTTATGAAATGGCACTGTTTACTGAATGAATGTTTGTCCTATTTGCGAACTGTATTCGTGGCATCCATAACAATTTACTGTTACTGCTACTGTTACAGAGATCTCTGTCGGTTCCCATATTTGGAACCACTACTGTTTACTGATATGATGGCCATCAACTGACTGTTCGATCTGTTAAGACCTACTATACTGCTTTGCTATTGGATGTACCACATATGACTGCTATGACTGAATAACTGTTATACTGATATAAATGACTATTTTAAATACTAAAAGGACATTCATTCTTAACCTCTTTACGCATATGTTATTCACTGGGCTTTAGCTCACTGTTTATATATATATGTAGATGTCCAGGCACCGGATCGGAGCTAGGAGCGTTGGGTTAAACTCCATTTTTGTCAAGCCAACCACTGTGCCTCACTGCGAGGTTCCATGTACTGCCAAGCTAAGGCTACTTTTGGGGTGTCTTAGATTCACCCTATCTGTCTCTGTTATGTATAGACTGTATAGACTTGTACTGTACTGTTATGGTAGGGATTTGGCCCCTAACCTGAATACTTGTATATGATGTATATGCATACTGTTTTGCTTCTGACTGTGAATATGTTTAAAAAGTCTTTTTGCATACAGACTATCACAACTCATTGGACATCTTTCATTGCCGTTTTGCCTTCCGCTAGCCCCTGAACTCTGTATTACTGTTTTACTGTTAAGCAGACTTTCGGTAATCATCAGATTACTGGCCGGTTACGGTGCTAAACCCATAGGGGCAGGTTTGGGTCGTGACACTTTTTTATCCTTTCTCTCCCTCTTCTCCCTCTGCTCCGCCATTTCGAAAGCTCTAAGCTTATAAACCTTTGGTTTCATCTATTTTTAGCCACTTTTGACCCCTAGTCCTTGAGGCATAAAGCTTGGGCTCGCCGAGGGGAATGTTTTAATCTAGATAGATTGTCTTTTCGTCATCAATGAAATTCTTGGGTTCTTCTCTTCACTTTAAGAAGTAGGGATTTTTTGTTTCTTTGCAATACATTGCTATAGATAGATAGATTGTACTATTTATTGCATGAAAATCATGATTGGTGAAGGGATTTTTGAAACACATATAGAGATGGGTTAGGGTTTTGAATTAAGATTGTAAACCTCATGTGTTGGATTTGTTATGAGAATATCATGCTAGAAGAACTTGATGGTGATGATTTAAGTAAAAGGTCCTAATTTTTTTTTTTTTTTAATCTAGTTAACAACTTTAAGATTGAGATAAATTGAGAATTTGATATTTATTGAGTCATAACGAGGATTGTGAATAGAAAAATGAGAGATGGGGAATGAAAGGTAAGAAGAGTTGATGGTTTTAAAGTTATTGAATAATTTGACTCATTGAGACTTGAAAATGTCAATTATTAAAATTGTGGAATCGGTTATGAAATTTAATTATAAGAATATGGGAAATTAGCTATGAGAGTTATGTTCTGCTATAATTAGGGGCACCGAATTAGATGATGTTGATGATATCAAAGTTTGTTTTAACTATGAGATATTATTTTGATTCACTTATGGAAGTTGTGTATTTACTACTTAGAGGTTTTGTCTTTGGCCATCGGTAGAGAATGGTATTGTTTGTTGTTGAATAGATTATGCGAGCTATGTGTTATTGAATTATTTACGTAATTTAGAATAATGTGGAAACTTGATGTGGTGAACGATGTGAATGCTATATAGAGGGTTCGTTTCCTTCTGGTTAGCACCCGGTAAAGAGTTGCGCATTGACATAAGTTTTGTTTTCCTTCCGGCTTGTGCCCGGTAAAGCTATGTTAAGGTTCTATTTTCTTTCGACTTGGGTTCAGTAAAGCGTAGCACCTAAGATAGGTTCTGTTTCCTTCCAGTTTGCGCCTGGTAAAGCATGTGGACTATTAGGCTATATGGAGGTTTCGTTTCCTTCTAGCTAGCCATCAGTAAAGCGTGGTGCTTTGAGACAAGTTTCGTTTCCTTCTTATTAACGTCCAACAAAGTGTGTTGGAATGGATTGACGAAGCCAGGATTATGAGATATGATCTTGATTAGTTGTTTTGCGTGATAATGTTGAGATGTATGTTTCGATGGTATTGTGACAGAGGACTAATGCAAGTAGTTGGATTTATAACTATTTGTTTATTATAATGAGAGTTGGGCATGGTAGTAGCCGTTGATGTTAATTGTTGTCTTTTATTTATAAGATGACGAGATTATTCGTATGTATACAATTTTAAATTTGTAAATTGAAGTCGGAAATTTTTTTCAGGAGTTAAAGATAAATTGGAAAGATAAGACATGGTTTTGATCTCTTATTTTGTTAAAGAGAATCTTTTGAGAAAATATACTTATGTATGTATATTTTAGTTATGAAAAGATAACATTATTTATGTATTTATCATTTGAGCATTTATGATCCTATTTATCTATGGAATACTATTGTTTAGAAATTTTGGGTTTCCTATTGAACTATATGTTCATTTTATGTTGTTGTTAACTTTTCAAGTACAAGTTGCAGAGTAGTTCAAGATTAAAAGATCTCCTTTATTTGTTGGCCAAGAGGCCTAGTTCTTGTAGGTAGAATGCCAGGTGAATTCGGGGTTGAAATTCCTTAAGGAAGGAAGATTGGAACGAGTCAAATCAAATTTGATTTATTTATTTATTTCCTACTTTTCGATATTTGTTTAGTAATCTTCTTAATATGTTTGCGGGCTCGCGTATTTTGATTGGAGTTAGATTAGTATGAATTTCTAAATCATGTAATTGTATAGTTATTATTATAGTTGTGGTGTCGTGGATCGTTTTATTTAAATTGGTAAAAACAAATTATGTTACCTTTTGATTTCAACTTTGTGAGGCCCTCTTAGCAATTTTTAAGTTTTAATTATTTTTTCTTTTAGTTATTAAATTGGTATATAAAATTTAATTTTTGAGCTTTATTTGATTAGCCCATACTTAATTATTTTGGCTCATATTTAATTATGTAAATGGTAAGGGCCACCTTGAGTCCATTTAAAATTATTTCATTCTCTGGTTTCACTTGGTGAATTATTTTAGATTATTAAATTCTTTTTTTTAGACCTAATTGATTGAATCACGACTTGTTTGTAATTACCAATTATTATTATCATTATTCTTATTATTATAGTAAGAGAGAGTTATGAATGTTTATGGTGTGTACCATTAAATGAAAGTTATATTTTGTGGTAACAAAATTTATATCACTTTATGATATTTGTTACAAATTTTTATAAAGAGTGTATTATTTTTATTTTATTTTTATTTTTTTGAGATACACATATTTCTCTTAATTTACAATTGTTAAAATATCTTTGCTATTATAAAAAAATAAATCGTATCTTATATATATAATATATATTGGTTGTTATATATATATATGGAGTACTCCTTTACTTGTTTAGATGATTAAGTAGGTGAGACATGGTGAGAAATGATGAGAGATGGTGAGGAAATGACTCTCACTAAACTTATGTTTTGTTTCTCGGAAAAAGTGGTGAGATTTTGTGAGAAAGGAATTGAGTTTAATGAAAATTTTATAAAATACCAAAATTACCCTTATATAAAAACATAACTTATTAATATGAAAGATTATTTTGGTAAAATAAGATACAACACTTTCTTTTGTTTTCTCTTATTTACTCTATCCAAACAAAAAAGGTGAGAAAGCATATTATTTTCTCTTTTACTCATCTAAATATAATGGAAAAAATCATGATCATTTCTTTTTTTCTCACCTCACAATCCAAATAAAGAGTTCGGCAGCGACCACTTTTCTTCTCCTTTTCATATCTTCCCGTCTGTCTCTCTCTCTCGGCTCTTCTCTTTCCAAAATTCTATTTGTGACAAAAACTTCTACTTTAGATTGAAGATATTTAGAGTTAGATTTTAATAAAAAAAAGTCGTAGAGTACGTCGAGCTTTAATTTCACACAAGCCAATTTTGTTTTGGAGCACTTTTCAAATCCAGGTGTTTTGCTTCTCTTCTTCTAATTTGAAGTAGGGATTTTCTTAGCTTTTTGTATGTATTTTAGCAAGATTATGTGGTATTTTGATATTTGAGATATTGGGGTGTTGTTATTTTTTTGAAAGTTTCTCAAATAACCCATGGTGTATGAATTTAAAGTTTTTGTTCTTAAATTAAGAAAACTCCAAATTTTTTTTTTCTTTTCTAAATCCTAAAAAATGTGAAAAGTTTGAATGTGAATTACGAGTTGAGAAATTATGAAAACTCTTGGAGATCATGATCTATCTTGAAAATGTGGGAAATTATGAACTTCCAGGAAGATTATGAATTATCTTGATATATTGAAAATTGTGGAATTATGCCATAAATATTGCCTCGTTGAAATATTTTATTAGAAATAATTGTTTTGGTAATCGGTGAAAGATTACATTAAATTGTTGTAGAATTGATATAAATTTAGGAGAATTGAAACAGTTTGAAAAGCACGCATTTCATTTGCATTCTTAAGAATT
>CM069915.1:107784914-107814576 GCA_036172215.1 Camellia granthamiana | reverse complement strand
ATGGAGTGTCACCAATTACTTTGAAAGGTCATTAATGTGAATGTGTGTGGTAATCTATTGGTTTTAATCTTCTCCCTTCACAGCCTGTTTGATTCCATATTAGAGCATAGGATTGGGGTATTACTCCAAATAGCGTCCAGCTTCATAATATGTAGGATTTTCAAGCCCATAAAATCGTAGGATGTTGAATACCGAAGGGGGTAGGTATCGACAATCCCACAAAAGTTTATCCTGCTAGACAGTCAATCCAATGGTCAATCCCATCACTATTACTCTAACAAATCAAACATGGCGTTAAGGAATTCTAGTTTTAATCTTACTTACATTCGGCAAATATTTAGTGATCTAGATTTGATTAGACATTGCAGTTCTTGAACAGAAATTGGAGAGTATAATGAATAGTAGTACTAGTAAGAGCTAGTAGAAGGCAAAGATTACTAACCAAAGAGTAAAGTGTCCAAGCTTCTATTGGGCATGTACTCATAAACTATCATTAATTCTTCTCCATCCATACAGCAACCCAACAACTGTACAAGATTTTTATGCTGGAGTTTTGATATCAGAATTATCTCATTCTCGAACTCTTCTATGCCCTGTCCAGAACATCTTGATAGTTTTTTCACTGCTATTTCCTGCCCATCTTCCATTTCTCCCTGTAATGTTTGCAATTATTGTTACATTTGTTTTGCTAGAAAATATTTTGTTAGGAGAAACATTTTTGGGTAAAGTACGCCAGTAGTCCTTATAATTTAAGCAAAGTGCCGCTTTAGTCCTTGCAATTTCAATTTGAAAATTTTGAACCCCAAACTTCCAATTTAGTTGCAATGTTGTCCATCTGTCATGCACTGTTACCATTAGATGGAAAAACAACACATGCAAAACTAGATGGATCAAAGTGGAATTCAAAAGGATCTCTAATTTGCCACTCGTCTTTTTTCCTTCAAAATTCTAACAGTAAGTAGCGGAGGGATCACATTGCAACAAAACTGAAAAGATAGAATTAAAATTGTTCAGATTGAAACTATAAAGACCAAAGTAAAACTTTGCACAAATTAGAGCAAATTACACTTCACCCCCTCAACTATCACTGCTTTTCAGTTTACCCCCTTTATCTTCTGAAAGTTTTCAATCTAATCGTTATGTCTTCATTCTGTTAACAAAACAAATAGAAAATATGCATGTAATGTGCACATATCATATTTTTCGTCATAAATATGACTTGTGCACATTACATGCACCTTTTTCCATCTGTTTTGTTAATTGAATGGAAACATAAATGTTAGATTGAAAATTTTTAGAAGATGACGGGGATACATTGTATCAATTTTTAGTTTGAAAGGGTAAAAAATAATAGTTGAGGGGGTAAAGTGTAATTTGCCCCACAAATTAAAAAGGACCAATGATCTAATTTACCCTTTGAAAAACATGAAATTACCTTGAAGACTGGGCCAAATCCACCTTCCCCAAGTTTGTTGTTTGTGCTGAATTTCTTGGTAGCGGCCACTATTTTCTCAAGGTCAAATATTGGTAATTCTGATGGTTGGTGTCTCATGTCACTTCTCCTAGAATTTCCATGTTGGCCAGCTCTTGTAGTGTTAAATATATCAGAAAAGTGAAAGTGATTGTTTCTTTTTTTCTGCTTTCCTGGAATTTGAGATTGTAACATGACAGTTAAGTTATGGCTTAGAATCGCTCATCATCATGAGTTCAGGTTCCTTTTTTTTGCAAATTTTGGAAACAATTCTGTTTTTTCTTTTAAATATATATATATATATATATCAAGAAGTTTTTATTTCAATTTTCAAAAGATAAATAATGAAAACGATAACAAAGGCTTTATCCCAATGGGAATTGGGGATGCTGCTGTGAGAACCTCACAGCAGATTCCAGTGGTGCTCTGGTACAGGTCTTTCCTGAGTCTTTTTTGATAATCTGAACCATTCATATTGTATTGATTAGATCATCCATGCAAAAAATAAAATTGATTGAACATCTATAACTCTGTAATAAAAGCACATTTATTTTTAAAAATATAAATGATTAGCTTCATCTTTAAAAATAATTAGTATTTGATCATAGGGTTATAGATTTTTGATTAACTTGATTTTTTAAAAAATATTAACGGTTCGGATTATTAAAAAAAAAACACTCAGGAAATCATAGCAGCATCACCAAGTCCTATCCAATGACACCTAACTCAACTCTGAGACCATGGTAAAGTATTCAACTCAAATCCCATTGACAATGAGTGGAGAAACTCTTACTTACATTATATTAACTAAAGTTTGGGTGGCTTAAATTGGCGATGTGGGATTAAGTCTGGTATTAACGTTTTCAAGTATGGATTGGAGGAACTGTCCTTACCTCTTTGGTTGGCTTTCCACTTGCATAAACCATAGGTTATGGCACCTAAGAAGCCAACACCAGAAATAACTGTCAAACTGATGATAAGTTTTGCTCTTTCTTTCCCATGACCTGTAAAGAAAAACAAAACAATTAAACAAAACAGAAGTGGAAAAATCAACGGCCAATTCAGAGAATTTCCAAATGAAAATTACAGCCACCTAGCTCTGAATTGGCAAGACTGAGCAAAAGATCCTCCCCGCCAAGCGAAAACTCCTGAGTATCCAAGAGATCTCCAGACCAAATCGTACATCCTATTCCAATTATATATGCATATGCCAAACAAGAACAATTATTCAGGCACCAAAGATCACACTGTGCCTCATCATCAAGTGGTACATATATAGAAACTATGAAGCATGGACACAGCAAAATCGGCTCCGTGGCGGTGTCGGACACGGGGACACGTACGGACAAGTCAGATGGCGTGTCCCTTTAATTTAATTTAATTTTTTTTTTTTTTGGTATGGGACACGCCGGGGACACGCACGTGTCCAGATCTGGACACGGCGAGGACAGAGACAGAGGAGAGAGAGTGTGAAGGAAGAGAGTGACAAGACAAACCTTCGACTCCAGCCGTCGTCGTCGAACATCCAGTTGACTCAAACCATCGATCGAGTCTCGCTCGCATCGAACCATCGAACCATGGAACCATGTCTCGCTCGCGTCGTCTTCTCTCTCTCTCTGTCTTGCCGTCTCCGTCCCAGCTTTCTTCCAGGTTTCTTTCTCATATCTTAGAGCATATTATTTATATTTTATCTCAAAATATTATTAAAAAATTCTTTCTTTACTTTAATAATCACTTTTTCGTTTATTTTTTCAAACAAATTTCTTATTCTTTCCCTATTATATTAACAAATTTTATGGGTGTGTTTAGTTTGTGTTTATAGATTAGTTTTGAGATAAAAAGTATAAAAACTTGTTTGGTTTACTTTTTTTTATAAATAATTTTGAAAAATTATTTTTGAGAGAGAGTTTTAAAAAAAATGATTGATTTGATGTGTATAAGAGAGAGAGTGATTTTAGAAAGTAGGTAACCAAACAAAATTTTGATATTTTTTTTGAAAAAATTTGTTTAGTTTGATTACTCTTGAAAATTTATTTGTAGAGAATTTTTTCTAAATTTTTTTTTGAAAAACAAACCAAACAAGACTTATATATTTTCTCTCTACTTTATTAAAATATAATTTTTCATTATAAATTTAAAAATAATAAAAATCATAAATGTGTACTATAATCTCTAAATAAATCAAAAAAAAAAAACAAAATAAAAATATAAGGATGCTACAGTGACTCCCTACAAATATATAGGGAGGCACTATAGCAATTCCTATTTTAGGAGAGTGTCTAAGGGGGTTGCTAGAAGTGTATAGGGCCATCAAATCTGTTAAAATAGGTAAGAAGGTGATATAAGGGTTTTATTAGAGATGCTCTTATATATGTACTAGTGTATGCCCGTGGAAAATATTGTTGAGATTAAAATGTAATTTATAAAATTATTGAATTAAAATGTAATTGACTATAAATAGATAGTCTGTTTGGTTTTGAATTTTCAAATGAATTTTATAATTATATTTTGAAAAGAGTTTGTCAGATTTGAAATTTTATTTGATTTTATATTTTAAAAATAATTTTTACAAATTTATAATTCAAAATTTGCTTGGTTTTGGTGTTTTCAAAAATAGTTTTTAAATTTGCAAATTGTATTTTATTATTTTTAGTGAACTTTTTAAATATTTTAATCAACATTTTGCAAAATTATAAAATTTAGAGAGATGTTATTTAATCAAAAAATTAGACTCTCTCTATCTGTATTGCAAACTTAACAACAAATATATAAAAATTGTCCAATTGAATTTAACAATAAATTTTGTTAGAAAATTTTATTTTTAACAATAAGCAAGTTTCAAAAATATCATTGTGATGACATTTTTGTTTGTCAAACAAAAATTTAAGTGGCAAAAAATGGTGGTGTCCATGATTAGTAATGGCGGAGGTAATGTGATGGAAATTGCTGGAATTTATCAAGAAAACATGAAAATAGTGATGATACAATTACTTTTTTATACTCATACAAATGCAAACAAAGACCATATCATCAAATATTTACTGCTGTAGTCTTTTTTTTTTTTTAACCCACCTACAATTTGTAATAGAAAATAAGCACTTTATTACCCTGACCAACAACAGTACCCAATTAAATTTATATATTTTACTTTGGTGTTGAGGGAGGAGGCTTCAGATCAGAGCTGGTAGGGTAGGGAGTGATATTTTGGCTAAATTTCATAAGACTCTATACTTTCCTACATCTTCATTTTGGTTTTCCCCTTTTGCTTGACACACTTTCAACTTGGATCACGAAACTCATCACTGTTGCAATATATATTCATCAGAGTGGCCCAAATAGTTGCATATAGTTCTCTAGTTATGTGTAAACTTGGTGCTTTCCCTATTTCTCGAAAAATCATATTTTTTTTTTTAGAGAGTGAGTTTTGGTTGAAATAAAGAAGAGAGATATCATGGCTATAGTTTTGCATTAATTTTAATCTAATGGATGAAATCTACCAATTTCTATGGTTTGGTGGTCAGTTTACTGTGCAGAAAATTAAATAAATGAAAAATAAATTATATGCTATTGGTAAATAAATAACGTAAACATGGATTTTCAAAATTTATAGGTAAACGAAATAGTGAAAAGTAAACACATAAATGCTAAGAAAAATTCAAGTACAACAAAAATATAAGATTTTAAACAAATACCAAAGTGCAAGTCCCACAACATAGAAACATTAAAAAAAAAAAAAAAACAGACGAAATACACTAGCCATTGCTTTGCAATAGAAAAAAATAAACAACACCAACCAATACTTTGCAATACAAAGAAAATGCCAAATAACAAATTAAGCACACCAGCCAACACTCTGTAATACAAAGAAAATGATAAATAAATAAAGCACATCAGCCAATATTGTACAATAAAAAAATAAATAACAAATAACAAATTAAGCACATCAATCAGTGCTCCACAATAGAAAAAAAAATGACAAATAAATAAAACACACCAGTCGTGCTTTGCAATACAAAAAAAGTACAAAAATTGTGTAATGAACAATTATTTAAATATACAATAGACACTAAATTTACACATTATTCCATGTTAAGCATATGTGACTTCTCTTAAAATATGCAAAGATACTAAATTAAATCGTTGCACTTAAATTTAGTGAATTTTCAAAGGCACGTTACGGTCCACACTGAATAACCACCCATAAGGTCCAATCTTTTACATTGATAAAAACTTTACAAAAATATTCGAAATCCACTAAACTACATATCAGTAGGAAGCTTTACAAAAGTGGTTAACATCAAGGATATACTTTACAAAATATTTGCCATATAATGTTTTCAAACTTGTTGTTTTACAAAAAGTACTTGGACGCCTCTAAAGTGATTGGACGCCTTCAAACTTGTTCTCCATCACATTCTGAAATGTCCATGTATCAACTTCTATGTACTTTTTCCAGTGAGGAGCATGCACAACAATCTAATATTTAAAAAACAATAACATTAGCACATTGAAAGAATACGAAAAATAGATATTGAGACAATATGGATTAATGATACTTTATTAAAATTCCATCGGAGCATTGTAGTTTTATTTATCCTCTTGAGCTCCATTGCTTTTTCAACCCAATCCTACAAAATTCGATTTGATCATAATTAAAACACAATTTTAATTAAAATACACTTTCAATTTATTTCCTTCTTTCATCATTTGTGTTCTTTTTTAAACCTTAGTTACTTCCCTCTTCTATTTGGAAAATTTGATATCTTTGTAAAAGATCCTCAATAATCTTTTCAAGTTTATTATTTTTTAAGGATGCATAATTTATTGAAAATTAGTAATATTAAGGATTAAAAGCGCCGTGCTCATCTTCACAAATTGTACCGTAAAAAAAAATTACACATAGATTATGCATGCTTCAAAATATCACATTCTCCCATACTCCAAAACAAACTTGAAAAGAACCATACCACTTGTGCATTTTTTATTCCCCTTCTTGAGTAGTTTTCCTTTCCTTTTTCCTTTAAGCTTCTTATTTGCCTTTGCCTTTCAAAAAATAAGTAAAAATTATTAAGAAAAAACATGAGAAGCAAATAAATTTGATTAGTGGGCTTACCCTACGAACACAGAGGACGTTGAAGTCCCATTCATTATGAATCACAACACTGACATTTATGTTTTGAATAAAATGAATCCGTGTATATATAGAAAAATTATATGAAGAAATGTAAATTAAAAAAAAAATTAGTATAGAGATCTAATATTACTGTTTCCTTTAACATATCATCCACCTATAAAAAATAATACAAAAGCATTTGATTATGAGAAAAATCTTAAATAATAAGTAAGAAATTAAGTCTCGATTCATAAAATATAGACTAAACATACATAATCAAAAATATGAATATTGTCCATGATGTGAATTAAAATCAAATCCAAGATTGTTGAAGTGGTTGAAACACCACAGATCTGTAGTGAAGAAATAAATCATTTGATAGTGCTATAAATAGATTGGGTTTAAATACCAATGGGTTGTACAATGACTGTTTGATTACTTAATTGTGCCATAATTTAAGTACAACAGGCTATTTCTTTCTCATTATAATTCTAATTTTCAGCAATCAAATAAAAACAAAAGATCACAGAACACTACTGTGCATGTTAAAAAAGGAAATCCAATTCACACATGTCACGACCCAAACCCGGCCCTATGGGTTTAGCACCGTAACCGGCCAGTAATCCGATATTACCGAAGGCCTGCTTAACAGTAGTACAGTAAAACAGAGTTCAGGGCCTGGCGGAAGCCAATATAGTAAATAAATAATGTCCATTGAGCTGTGACAGTCTGTATGCCAAAAAGATTTTTCATGCATTCACACATTCAAACAGTACAGTCTATACAAAATTTACAGTCACACAGTAAAGGGACCTAATCCCTTGATAACAGTACAGTTAGTAGCTGACAGTCTATACAGTAATTCAAAACAGTACGGAGACAGACGGGGAAAAACAAAACACCCCAAAGCCATAACATGGCAACTCGGAACCTCGCAGTGAGGCACATAGGCTGGCTTGACAAAACTGGAGTCTAACCCACGCTCCTAGCTTCGATCTGGTGGCTGAGCACCTACGTATATATATAAACAGTGAGCTAAAGCCCAGTGAATAACATAATGCGTAAAGAGGTTAAGAATGAAATGTCCTTACAGTAATGAAAACAGTTCATTAAACAATATTCCAGTCTTTCAGTCAGAACAGTTATTCAGTCATATGTAGTACATCCATTAGTATAGCAGTAAACAGTAGGTCTTAAAGACCGAACAGTAATGATGGCCATCAATCAGTAACCAGTAGTGGTTCCACGAGGGAACCGACAGAGATCTCTGTAACAGTAACAGTAAACAGTAGGGCTAAGGATGCCACAGTATGTTTCAGAATATAGGACATACATTCAATCAATTAACAATAATCAATTCAGAAAACAGTTCAGTTAATCACTCAGAAAACATTCTCAGTTGAACATATCTTTACACAATTGTTACTCACAGAGTTTGGGCTACGGTATGTTAGAGCGTGTTTCCCCAGTCGCCAACCCTACACAGTTCACAGGTTGAACACACACTAAGCTACACAGTTGGGAAATATCATAATTTAATCCCTAATTTGCCTTGGTGTGTTCTACATCTATATCCTCATTAAGATGTCTTAAACTAGGCCTAAGAATGCCTAGAATGGGATGAGGATGCAAAAATACACTTAGAAAACATTTTGCAAAGTTTGCTGAAAATAGGAGCCTCGCTCGAGCGAGCCTTCCTTCGCTCGAGCGAGCTTCCAAAATCAAAGGCTTCGCTCGAGCGAGAAATCCTTAGCTCGAGCGAGCTGTCGAAACAGTAAAAGTACTGGATGCTGAAATTTTACGCTCGAGCCACCAATCCTACGCTCGAGTGTAGCTTCGAACAAAGGTTGGTCGCTCGAGCGAAGAATCCTTCGCTCGAGCGAAGAAGCCAAATTCTGGAATTTCCAGATTTGTCTCCTAAGCTCAAACCAAGCATTCTTTCACTCAAAACTCGACCTCTTGGGCCAAAATTCTAGAAAACACCTCTAGATTCAATATACAACAAGTTTCAAAGCTCAATTTGTGAATTCAAAGCCCAAGAGTGAGTCAATTAAAACCATTTTTCAAACCCATTTTCATGAACATGGAGAAATGCAAACATGCATGAAATCCAACCATTTCAAAGCTCCAATTTGATGTTCTAGTGAGCCATTAATACCAAAAACAAGTTGAAATCATGGACTAAGCTTAAACATGAGCATGCATGTACAATTTTACCATGGATTCAACTCAAAACTCATCAATTCAAGCATGCATGCATGAATTAAACTCCAAATCAACACTTTAGAACCAATTTATATCTTAACTCTATAATTTAACTTGACTCATGCAAGAAAACCTTAAATGCAACAATGGGAGATTCACTTACCTTGCCTAAGTCTTCAATTACAAGTGTAGAGGCTTAAACAAGCAAGAACTCTTCTAATTTCCTTAATTTCCAAGCAATATCATAAAAATGAACTCAATTCTCTCTTGCTCCATCTCTTGGTCGGCTAGAGTGAAGGAAAGGGGCTGAGAAATGTTCTAATTCAAGTGTGTATAAGGTTCAAAGAACAAGAATAAACAAGCCCACTCAATGGCAATTCCGTAATTATGGCAACTTAGGTGTCTAACTTATTTTAATCTAATTTAGTCATACCTAATCACATTTCTGATAAATATACCATAAAATCACATAAATCCTACTGATCATGAAACACTAAACAATTCTCAGTTCGGCCGCCGATAAGGCCTTCAATTTGTAGTTTAAACATAAAAACACGAACAGATAATCAAATAATCGAAAAGATAAAAATGCAATACAATAAACATGCTCAGTTAATTCGGTTTCAATTTTTAATCAGTCCGTTCAGTACTCCAGTTAGTTCAATTACCAGTCATAAGCATTCCAGTTTAGCAGTAATCAGTATGTAATTCAGTAATTTATCGATAAACGGTATGGGGTTGTTACAACACATTTAGCAAAATGACCCAAATCATAACACTAATCATATTTGAAACACTTCAATCTCATTTATGCTTTAAAGGTATACTGAAATGAGATGAAATTAAATGAAATGGTTATTCCTTGCACTTTCCTATGGAATGATCATTCCCTTATAATGGTTAATGATTTCTTCCTTTGCAATGAATTTTTCATTATTCTTTTAGTCAACCAAACATGAGAAGTGTAAGGAATTTTTGCACTTTATTATAGTGAACCAAACAATATCTTAGAGTTTCATGTGACATTTTATTCCAGAAGGTTAAAATATAGGGAAAAGGAAAACAGGGAAAGAAGCTCAATCAAACTGCCAAATAAATAGTATGGAAGTACATTTTTCCTTCATCTAATCAATCATCAATTTGAAGACACTACAAGTCGAAATTCCAAACTAATCTAAATATGCAAAATTCCTTTCAATCCAGTACACTACCTCTATGGTAGTGATGTTGTACATGCAATTGGTTGTTGGATGAGTTTTGGTTCAAAGTCTACCCTTTTTGGCACTAATTTTTTTGGCCAAGCAGATCTTGTAAGAGAGAGGTTACATTGCAAGAAGAAAAAATATAAGAGAAGTAGAAAGAATCAAATCTATGTAGAATTAAGTTAGAAGTTAGAGTTAAAGACCCAAAATACAAGAGAAGCAAATCAATTTCCAGTAACACATAAAACAAATTTTCAGAAACTTCAATCCCATCCCATTTAGACTATGGCCCCGTTTGTTTGGGGTTATAGAGAGGGGATTGGGATTGACAGTGAGGTGGGACCTACTATATGTTATGTTTATTTTGAGAGATGGGGAGGAGACTCCTAATCCTTTGGTATTAGGGTAGGCCTTAGAAGGGGGATTGAGATGGAAGATGTGGAGGTGGTATTAAAAAAATAGTCTGCCGACCTCTTTATATATATATATTACATGTTGGGAATTTTTTGTTTGAACATTAATGTTTAATTTTTTATATTTTTTGTTAAGTAAAAATCATTGTTTTATTTGATTTATTTTTTTTGAAAATTTTTTATTTTTTACATGTTGGGCATTTTTTTTTAACATTAATGTTTAATGTTTTTATATTTTTTTATTTATTTTATTATTTTATGTAAAAATAATTTAACAATCCCTACACCAATAACTATCATAAAAACAAACACAATTTTACTTAATCCCCTTACTATCAATCCCCTCACTAACAATCTCCTCACTATGAATCCCCTCCATTCTACCTCTGAAAACAAACGAGGCCTATAACTCTATAGTTTTTGAAAATCTATATAAATATAAAAAATGGCTAGTGTAGATTATAGATATAAGTAAGACATTTCCCAAAGAACTTGAAACACTTTTAAGCAGGACATATCCCTAATTATTCCAACAAAAAAAAAAAAGAAGAAGCCTATTATTGACAAAAGTTATAAAGCTAATTCATATACCATGAATAAAATACATCAATGAAGGAATTAATAAAAAATCACATAGATATACAAATGCCAAACTAATAACCTACCAATTATTTTTCGCCACCAAATTTTACTAAAATTAAAAAATTTATCAAAATGAGTTGTGTTTCCAGTTGAAACTATCAACAAAACACATCAATCACTTACTACTTTGCTTCGTAGAATCTATTTATTAAAATTAACAAATAACAAAATATTTGCACATCTACACAGTTTGAAAAACAATAATTTGACTCCAAACATTAAATAAAAATAATGAATCAATATAAAATTTCCAGGTATTGGTAACACAATCTGACTCCAACAACATCAGAAGAAAATATTTATGAATCTTACTATTTTTCTTACAAATTAATAAATCTTAAAATTTTTAGATATGTCACGTTACCCCAACCTGGCAAAGAGTGCAAATGAGTAGAAACATATGTAGTAGTAAAGTCAACATATATATATTTCCACCCCTAAAGTAGACAAATAGATAGAAAAACAAACAAAAAATATATATTTCATAAAGTCAAGCTCCATACAGCCAACAAATAATTTCATCAAAAATAATTCATCCACTGGATGGTCGACCGCTAAAACGTCTCCAAGATGTAACTAAGCTAACCTTTTTTTGACAAAAGATAGATATGAGAAAGAAATATTTCAATGTACATAAAAAAATATTATGAGAATTATTAACCTTAAAAAGATCTAAGAATTGTCTTTCCAAGATTTTTTCATTTTTGGGAGGAACAAAACAAAAAATGTGGTTGAAGAGTAAATACTTGTTTTAGATATATCATGTACAGACATTAAAAATTATTGGTTCAAAATATTGGTATTATTTAATTTTTTTTTCTTCTATAAATTGGTTTTGCTTCCTCTTTTTATCCCTAGTATTCAAACTATCTGCCATTCAATTTAAGAAAAGCAAAAACTACTGGCTGGGGGTGAACAATTCATGTGGTGTCAGTGGGTTAAGTATTACTTATTGAAGGGTAGAAGTTTCTGGTATATCGGAGTTCCTAGTGACCCTTCTTGGGTCTGGAGGAAGCTGTTGGGTCTGAGGAGTATTATTGCCCCCCTTATTGAATATCTTGTGGTTAAGTATTATTGCCTCCCTTACTGATGACATGGCACCTTGCTGACGTGGCAGTCGTTCAACACTAACGTGGCGAATAGTCAACGCTAATGTGTTGTCTGACTGAGTACTGATGTGGCACGAAATATTTTACATAATATTCCATAGTGATATCATGATGATGTCACAGTGATGTCAGAGAATATACTTTCACAAAATATTCTTTGGCTCGGTCTATCTTCTTGGCTTGGATGGTTGACTTTTTTAGGCCAATTTTGACCAGTAATTGGAAGAGCTTCTGATGTCTGTTTGAAGTGAATTTTTTTTCCTTTCAAATTGCTCTACTCGACGAGAGCTACACAATGGTGTATTCAGCAGTTGGTTTCGGCAACTTTGAAATCTAGCAGAATTCTAAAACAGAGATACGGAAGCTCAGTTTTGCATAACAATGCTTTGATACTAATTATTGTGCCAGTGGGCTTCAAATATGAATACACAAAACAAAGATACACAAGAATAACAAAACAAATTCTAATTCACTCAAACGAATTCAAAATAAATACAAAATCTCACAAAAAAAATGCAAAGGGAAGGTAATCCCTCTTAACTCACAACCACTCTTAAATTGAAATATTTTCTATATCTAATACAATACATTAGCTTCCTATTGATAGGTTTCTGAGGAGGATGAGAGACGGAAGCAGTGACGCCAAAACCACCGTCTTTCAGACGCGTTCAGAAAGCTTCATGGTATCTTCCATTGTTGACCAACTAAGAACTTTAATTCAAAACTATCTTCTTCAATAGCTTCGGTATCATTTAGGAGTCTCAAGAATAATCTAGAGGAGAAGAGGAGAAGTTGATCTTATACTTCATGGAGAAGCAAAGCCAAATTTTCAACACATACAAATAGAATAAAAAGATATCAAATCAATGGAATCTCAGTCTCTTTTGAAAAAGTGGTGCTTCTAAATGGCTAAGAAAAAGCAAATATGGTTCTATAGTGCAGATTGTGGCTGGAATTCAATTGCAAGGTTGTTATTATGACCTGATCGGGGCAAAGTTAAAAGAAGTAATTTTTTTTATTAAATTTTTACTAAATCAATAAATTCAAAAAGGTTAAAATTTTGTTTCTAAATATTTTAAAATGTTAGGCCTTTCTTAACTTTTCTATTCACAAAAAAAATAAAAATAAATAAATATCTTTTTAACAGCCTCCCAATTCATATCAACTTTTTTTAATTCTAAATATATATATATATAACCAAAGAACTACTTAAAAGTCTCCAACACCCTATAATTGAACAGAAGCATTGCATTATAAGAATTCTAGCTTACTGAGCTCGATCGTTGATCCTTCACTTTCTGTTGGAAAATGGTTTTATATAGGCATAATTTTGAGCCCAAATTTTGAGTGGGCCCCAAACGTTGTTTGGGGTGGGTCCGAAGAAGTGAAGACAGAACGTCAAAACCATCTATGAGTGAATGGAAAGTTGACGTCATTTTCGAGTCTAACATTAATTTTTTAGATAAAATTCATTTGAATTTTTTCAATAAAAATTATTGTGGGAATTTAATTTAATTCTAAATTCAAATTTTGGATTCTTGAGTGGTTTCCTAAAATTTGTAATTGTGGGAATTTAATTTAATTCTAAATTCAAATTTTAGGTTCCTAAGTGGTTTCTTAAAATTTGTACCTCTTATTTTATTTATTAAACTATTCAATTTATTTAATATATATATTCAATAGCTTAATATATATATATATATTAAATAGTTTAATTAATAATTAAAAGTTCCATCTGTTTGTTCAGATGTACTGACGGACAAAATATTCAATTTTCCACTAACGGACAAATTGTTGAATTTTGGTTTTCAAATGTGCTTCAATCAGAACCTCTTTTTGAGTTCAAAATCTTTTGTACCGGTTCTGTCTTAACAGCACCTGTTCGGGCTGTGTATAGTTTTGCCTATAAATTGAGCCTTATTCCAATAAATCTTGACACTTGGTGACATCCGTATAAATCAGTCTGTATATCTGATTTTGCAGTCCGATTTTCAGTCTGAAATTTTTCTTTTTGCTGTCTAGATTTCTTTAGTGCATTATTCTTCATTTATAATTTTAGGAATAAATATTCAGAGAGTTAGAATACAGGTTTGGTTCGCCAAACAAATTGTTTGGAGTACTACTACAATTTGTGAAGATCATTGTAGCCTGGGAGATAGACGACACTCAACCGTAAGTACCGTAGCGGGGCGAATCTGTCTTAAGGACAGAGTGTAACACACTCGACTTGGTCTTAATTTTGATTCAGTTCAATAAATAAATCCGGTATGTAATTTATTTATTTTGTTTGAATTTATTTCAGTTATTTTATTTACACAGAAGATTGTTCCAACAATCTTAAGACAGATTCGAATTATTCTGTTTACAGAATTTTTCGTTTGTTTCCCTTTTTCTTTCTTCGTAAATAATTTCGGAAGAAAATTATTTTCTGTGACTTTATAAAATAATATTCTGGTTGGAAAAACAAATAGTGATTATATACTATTTGACAGATAGTAGTAATATACTGTCTATTTTCTTTGACAACTAGTAGTACGATACTGGTGTCATTAACAATTCAGAATATATTTTTGTGAAATTTTGTCAGAAAATTAATTTTGGTTTTTAGAAATTATTTTCTGTGTTTTCATTAATTAAAATTCTGTTTCAGTATTTTAATTATTGGAGTGTTACAAGAGATTTAAATTCTTGTGTGGAATTAATTTGGTTAAATAAAATTTTATTTTATTTCCAAATTAATTAGAAAAATAAAAGTTATATTTTTATTTCTTTTATTTTACAGAATTTAATTTCTTGTGTGGAATTAATTTGGTCAAACATAAAATTTTATTTTATTTCCAAATTAATTGAAAAATAAAAGTTATATTCTTATTTCTTTTATTTTACAGAATTTAATTTTCTGTGTGGAATTAATTTGTTTAAATAAAATTTTATTTTATTTTCAAATTAATTGGAAAATAAAAGTTACATTCTTATTTCTTTTATTTTTACAGAATTTCATTCTGTGATTTTGGATTAGTTTTCTGTGTGGAATTAATTTGGTTAAATAAAATTTTATTTTATTTTATTTCCAAATTAATTGAAAATAAAAGTTACATTTTGTTTTGTTTCTTTTATTTTAACAGAATTTATTTCTGTAGTTTTGGTTTAATTTGTTTAAATAAAATTTTATTTTATTTTCAAATTAATTGGAAATAAAAGTTACAATTCTTGTTTCTTTTATTTTTTCAGAATTTAAAATTCTGTGTTCTTTGGATTAAATTTTCTGTGTAGTATAAAATTCTAATTATAATTTTATTTTATAATTTAGAATTTATGGCTACTAAAACTGATCCAACTTATGTTCAAACCAGTACTGGTATGGTGATTGCCATTACGCCAACCTCTCCTTATGTTGGGACTGTGCCAGTGAATCATGGTGGAAAACCAAGAAACGAAAGTCTTCTGGAGAAAGTTCATCACAAGACTCTAAAGGGGGGGATAATAAAAAGTACAAGTTTAATGGCAAATGTTACATCTGTGACAAAGAGGGACATCGGGCCAAAGATTGCCGTAGCAAAGGCAAAAGCAAAAGAAAAGCAAGCAAGAAGCCTGCTCAAGCCCACATAACTGAAGTGGACAAGATTTCCAATGGTGTAGATGACATCATTCTTTCTACAGTTGTTTCCGAGGCAAATCTTGTCGGAAATCCTAAAGAATGGTGGGTGGACACTGGTGCTACTCGCCATATTTGTGCCGACAAAAAGATGTTCACATCTTATTCTACAGTGGACAATGGTGAACAACTGTTTATGGGCAATTCCTCAACTTCCAAAGTTGAAGGATAAGGAAAGATTGTACTCAAGATGACATCAGGAAAGGAACTCATTCTCAACAATGTGCTGCATGTACCGGACATTCGCAAGAATTTAGTTTCCGGATCTTTGTTGAGTAAGAATGGGTTTAAGCTAGTTTTTGAAAGTGACAAGTTTGTACTTACCAAAAACGGGATGTATGTAGGAAAAGGCTACATGTCTGATGGCCTTTTCAAGTTAAATGTAATGACTATTGTACCCTCAGTTATTAATAATAATACATCTTCTTCTTACTTGCTTGAGTCTTCAAATTTATGGCATGGTAGACTAGGACATGTTAATTATGGATCTTTGCGTAGATTAATTAATATGGAATGTTTACCTAAATTTGACATTGATTCAAATCATAAATGTGAAATTTGTGTTGAGGCAAAATTATCTAAAACTTCTTTTTATTCAATTGAAAGAAGTACGGAACCACTTGAATTAATTCATAGTGACATTTGTGATTTTAAATCAATTCAAACCAGAGGTGGAAAAAAGTATGTAATCACTTTTATAGATGACTATACTAGATATAGTTATATTTATTTAATTCGAACCAAGGATGAAGCTTTGGAAACTTTCATTCAATATAAGAATGAAGTTGAAAATCAACTTGGTAAGAAAATCAAGAAACTTAGAAGTGATAAAGGTGGTGAATATGAATCACCTTTTGGTGAATTTTGTAAAGAATATGGAATAATTCATCAAACCACCGCTCCTTACTCACCTCAGCAAAATGGAATTGCTGAAAGGAAAAATAGGACTTTAAAAGAAATGATGAATGCCATGTTAATCAGTTCTGGATTACCTCAGAACTTGTGGGGGGAAGCAATACTTTATGCTAATTATATTTTAAATAAAATACCCCGAAAGAAAGTAAATCAAACACCTTATGAATTGTGGCATGGAAGAGTACCATCCTACAAATACTTAAAAGTGTGTGGGTGTTTGGCTAAAGTGGCTATTTCTAATCCTAAAAAGACTAAGATAGGTCCTAAGACCATTGATTGGATTTTCATTGGTTATGCCAAGAATAGTAGTGCATATCGGTTTTTGATTCATAAATCAGAACATTCCGAAATGCATGTAAATACTATTATTGAGTCTCGGAATGCATCATTCTTTGAACATGTATTTCCAAATAAGACTGGACAAGAGACTAGTAATAATAAGAGATCTTTTGATGCTATTACTAGAAATGATCAAGAACATGATCAAGAGCAAGAGTTAGATCAAAATGAGGAAGAGGAACCTAGGCGTAGTAAACGTGCTAGAACCTCAAAATCTTTTGGTCCAGATTTTCTAACATTTTTGTTAGAAAATGAGCCTTTAACTTTTAAAGAGGCTATGTCCAGTCCTGAAGCTCCTTTATGGAAAGAAGCTATCAACAATGAAGTTGAATCCATCTTGCAAAATTACATTTGGGAATTAGTGGACTTGCCACCAGGTTGTAAACCTCTTGGGTACAAGTGGATTTTCAAAAGGAAAATGAAAGCAGATGGATCAATAGACAAATACAAGACAAGACTTGTAGTCAAAGGTTTTAGACAAAAAGAAGGTCTAGATTACTTTGACACATATTCACCGGTTACTAGAATAACATCCATTAGAATGCTAATTGCCATTGCATCTCTATACAATCTAGAAATTCATCAAATGGATGTTAAAACCGCTTTCTTAAATGATGAGTTAAATGAAGAAATTTACATGGAACAACCAGAAGGGTTTTCTGTTACAGGGAAAGAAAAGAAAGTGTGTAAATTGGTTAAATCATTATATGGTTTAAAACAAGCGCCAAAGCAATGGCATGAGAAATTTGACAAGGCAATGATGTCAAATAGATTTAAAATTAATGAGTGTGACAAATGTGTTTATATTAAAAACACAGACAAATGTTATGTCATTGTATGTCTTTATGTAGATGATATGCTCATCATAGGTAGTAATAATGACATGATTAAAACTACCAAGAAAATGTTGAATAAACATTTTGACATGAAGGACATGGGCATTACTGATGTAATACTTGGTATGAAAATTACCAAAACATCAGAAGGATATGCTTTGTCACAATCTCATTACATTGAGAGAATACTTGACAAATTCAGCAAAGATGATGATCATCTTGCTAAAACACCTGTAGATGTTAATTTGTATCTTTCTAAGAATGTACAGGAAAGTATTTCTCAATTAAAGTATGCCCAAATTATTGGAAGCTTAATGTACTTGATGAACTACACTCGCCCAGATATAGCTTATGCAGTAAGTAAATTAAGTAGATATACAAGTAATCCGGGAGTAGAACACTGGAAAGCAATGATAAGGGTTCTAAGATATCTCCGATTTACTCATAACATTGGGCTTAATTATACTAGATATCCAGCAGTACTTGAAGGATACTGTGATGCAAATTGGATATCGGATACTAAAGACTCGAAGTCCACCAGTGGGTATGTCTTTACTCTTGGTGGGGCGGCTGTATCTTGGAAATCTTCCAAACAGACTTGTATTGCTAGGTCTACTATGGAATCTGAATTCATAACTTTAGACAAAGCTGGGGAAGAGGCAGAATGGCTTCGCCACTTCCTTGAAGATATTCCAATTTGGCCAAAACCGGTGCCTGCTATATGCATACATTGTGATAGTCAATCAGCTATAGGTAGAGCACAGAGTCATATGTATAACGGTAAGTCACAACACATTCGTCGTCGACATAACACCGTAAGACAACTACTCTCTAATGGAATTATTTCCATAGAATATGTTAAGTCTAAAGAAAACATAGCGGATCCACTAACCAATGGGTTAGCAAGAGAGTTAGTTGAGAATTCATCGAGGGGAATGGGACTTAAGCCTATTAAATAAGAGTTACCACAACGGCAACCCAACCTAGTTGACTGGAGATCCCAAGATCTAGGTTCAAAGGGACAACCGAGTTGTGAATGACTCAGAAGGATCACTGGGGAGTCTAACTCCTACCCATTTCTATAATGAAATAGTGATGTCTGCAGCGTTTTAGGTTAAGCAATACTTTTAATGATTCTTATATCTAGGTATACCTAGTGGAGTATGGCAGGATACTCTTCATAAGAATTACCTATGTGAGTGTGAACTGGGCCGGTTCTGTGAGATTTGTAAAGGGCTACAATTCTCTAGAGCACTCATGAAGACCAGGTTGTTCAGGGCCAAAATGAACACAATAGTGAGAACTAAACTGTGTCTGGGGATAATCTGTGTGAGTTCTATTGTCTTGGTTTACACAAACGGCTGAACAGTTCAAGACATCATGTTCACTGGTTAGCAAGTAAATCCGATAGTGTCTCACAAGGGAAGGTTCAAAGCCAAAAGCTACCTATCCTTTGCAGAATAATTTCAATTTCTGTACTCTCTGTAATTAGATCATGTTGTTGCTTTTTCTCTCCGTCAAATCCCATTCATGTGGGGGATTGTTGGAAAATGGTTTTATATAGGCATAATTTTGAGCCCAAATTTTGAGTGGGCCCCAAACGTTGTTTGGGGTGGGTCCGAAGAAGTGAAGACAGAACGTCAAAACCATCTATGAGTGAATGGAAAGTTGACGTCATTTTCGAGTCTAACATTAATTTTTTAGATAAAATTCATTTGAATTTTTTCAATAAAAATTATTGTGGGAATTTAATTTAATTCTAAATTCAAATTTTGGATTCTTGAGTGGTTTCCTAAAATTTGTAATTGTGGGAATTTAATTTAATTCTAAATTCAAATTTTAGGTTCCTAAGTGGTTTCTTAAAATTTGTACCTCTTATTTTATTTATTAAACTATTCAATTTATTTAATATATATATTCAATAGCTTAATATATATATATATATATATTAAATAGTTTAATTAATAATTAAAAGTTCCATCTGTTTGTTCAGATGTACTGACGGACAAAATATTCAATTTTCCACTAACGGACAAATTGTTGAATTTTGGTTTTCAAATGTGCTTCAATCAGAACCTCTTTTTGAGTTCAAAATCTTTTGTACCGGTTCTGTCTTAACAGCACCTGTTCGGGCTGTGTATAGTTTTGCCTATAAATTGAGCCTTATTCCAATAAATCTTGACACTTGGTGACATCCGTATAAATCAGTCCGTATATCTGATTTTGCAGTCCGATTTTCAGTCTGAAATTTTTCTTTTTGCTGTCTAGATTTCTTTAGTGCATTATTCTTCATTTATAATTTTAGGAATAAATATTCAGAGAGTTAGAATACAGGTTTGGTTCGCCGAACAAATTGTTTGGAGTACTACTACAATTTGTGAAGATCATTGTATCCTAGGAGATAGACGCCACTCAACCGTAAGTACCGTAGCGGGGCGAATCTGTCTTAAGGATAGAGTGTAACACACTCGACTTGGTCTTAATTTTGATTCGGTTCAATAAATAAATCCGGTATGTAATTTATTTATTTTGTTTGAATTTATTTCAGTTATTTTATTTACACAGAAAATTGTTCCAACACTTTCTTCTTCTTCTTCTTCTTCTTCTTTTTTATTTATTTATTTTATTTTATTTTATTTTATTTTATTTTTACTTTTTACTCCTAAACTATTATCAAATTATTAACTTAATTCATAAACAATCAAATAAATCTATTAAGCCCCTTAAAATATATAAATTAAAGTTTACTTAATTCCTAAATTATCAATTAAATCTATTAAATTACTAAAGTTTTTAATTCAAATCTATTTAGTTCCTAAAAAGATTATAAAAATAAAATATAAGTCTAAGTATTATAAACTAGTAAAATACTCTACCTAATTAAGATTTTATTCCTAACAATCTTAATTTTTTTTTCTTTAAAGAGTATTTTATTGTGTTTTAATGGGTATCAAAGTTTAATTTCTTAGTCTTGCCAATAAAATTATATGTATGAGTATTGGATATATTAAATAAATAGAATTAGATAATTCAAATAATAATATTGCGTTACAAATAATAATTTTATCAGTTTATTAAAAGAGCTTCACAAAAATCTTAAAGATAATCAATTAGAAATTATCAACAAAATCCAACATATAATACTAGATAAAATAATCATTTTAAAATTTGAACGACTTAAATCTTACAAAAAAGAACTCATTTGTTTTACTATTTTCAACAAATTACACCCCATAACCAATTTGATGGGTGTTTGGTGGTATATTTAAATTGTTCAAATTTGAAAATAACTTTTCGAACAGTAAAATATTATTCTGATTTACAGTAAAATGTTACTAACTACTAGAGTAACAATTTATTGTCTTCTTAAAAAGTGCATTAATAACAAAAAAAGAAACATAGTATAAATTGAAGGTAGCTTTACAAGTTCACAAACAAATTAACAACAAATAACAATTCAAATCAACAACAATTCAACATAGGAAGCCCTACAAACAATAATCAATAACTAACAAACTCAACAAATATCCAAACTGATAGCGGCATTGAGGCCTTCAATCAGAGCTTTCATTCCGCCGCTTGGTAGCTCATTTCATTACAACCAAACAAAGGCTTTCACAACTCAAAAATCGAATAGTCTCCCAAATCGCAAATTTTTGAAAACACGATATGTCAATGAGAAGCAATACTCTATTCACAAAATCCTCTCATCCATGGAGTTGAAATACGCAATTCAAATCTATGCATTGTAAGAAACGATGGAGGCATTTCTAGACTTCCCTACCCAACTTGCACTTGAGATATACATCCAGGGCAAGATTGTCTAGAAACAAAGGAAAAAATATTATTTTGTCCTTCATAAAGAACACACTTCTTGCTCAGGGTTTAGGAAGTAACAACATTTTAGGTTGTCCTTCATTAAAAATAATGAACCCATCAAATTTAACTTATCCAAAATGAACCCACTCAAATTACCCAATTTTTAAATAAACCTAACTAAATGGGCCTATCTTATGCTATATAGCCCATAATCCGAATTCGAAACCAAGGCCCTTTTGCTTTATTTTGTTTTTTCTGCCCATCCCCATCAAATATAACAAATGAAAGACATTTCTAACTCATCCTCTTTCTCTGATTTGTGGCTAAAATTCCAAAACTCCACTGAGAATTTGAAATTTAGGTTTTTTCTTCTAAACATGAAGACGAGACCAGATGACACAACTAGAAACAGAGACAAAGAACAGTGGGGAGACTTCTAAGTCCTAAGATTTCTTTAGTTATTTTCAATCTCTCACAAGTAAGTTTTTTCTCACCCACTCACTTAACCCCATTATAATTTATATATATGTATCTAATTACATATATTGGCTTGAAATTTTAATGTTTGCAAACCTGATATGTTTGTTTCAACATGCATCATTGTGTTTATTCCTTTCTATTTAGTATTCAATTTATAGGTTAGGGTTTTCAATTTGGGGAAAAAAATTGATTTAATCAAAATTGAATATTATAAAAAAAAAATCAAAATTATGCAATTAAACATTACATATTCTAAAAATTTAATATTTGACAAGTTGTTCTTGCATTGTTAATTAATTTTTATTAGTGGTTTATAATTTGGGAAAAGTATGATTTAATCCAAGTGGATTGTTCTAATTGATAGAATTGCACATTCAATTGTGTGTTGATCTTAAAATAGCATGTGCAAATAGTGGACACCTGTAAAAGTACAATATGTGTGTTTTTGTAATAAAAAAAAAATATTATCAATATATTAAGATTTTATTTTGTTTATTACATAAGAGTTTGTGTTTGAATTTATATGTGAACAAAATTTTCTAAAACCACCACTGTTATCAAGTGGTTATGTGACTCCCCAATCACCAACTGTGACTAATCTATTCCTCAAGGAAGATGGCCCGCACCCCCACTGGGGTGACCCCCAGGGGCCGGTGGACTCTGATTGGTGCATTTTTTCATTTTTTTTTTTTTTTTAATCAATGACTTATCTCCACATGTGTGTGGGGTGGTGCCCAGGTCCAGTGAGCTCCGATTGGTGTATTTTTTTATTATTATTTTTTTAAATTAGTGACCAATCTCACGTGTGTGTGGGAGTGACGGGGTGAAACTTTGCCGGGTCTCAATCACAGTTGATTCCTCAATCACATACAGAAATGTGTCAACTTCAGCATTTCCACCAATCATGATGGCATCACATGACCATGCTCTGTCATAATGAATAACCTCTCCATAATGAGTCTATAGCTACCCAATTTGCTTTCAACAATTCTATGAAATGAGAAGACATATCTTTCACAATTTTACAGAATAAGAAAAAATAGTTCAAAAAAAAATAAAATATATGAATCAAACTCACTTAAATATGACACGTCATACTAAAATTAAATTTATACCACATACTCTATTTTTCTTATTACTTTCTTTTTGACTCTCTAGTCTCCCATCTTTTATTTATTTATTTTTTCAATAAATAAGAGAGTAATTATAAATATAAAAAATAATTACATCATTGCCGTTAGTCTACAAAAGTTAAAAAGTTAACGAAACCTAACAACCAATAAACCAATTAACCCTAACCCAACACAACCACTAATAATTACATAAGCCCCCATAATGGGGGAAAAATAATTCACCACAAAACATTTCAAAATTCTCTCCATAAGAGTTGAATCCGAAACCTCACACCACAAAAGATCTTACACAATTAATACAGTTCCCATTTGTTTTTTTTGGCCAAAAATGCTAGGAACCTCAAAAATTTAACCAAAAGTTTTACCAAATATTTCAAATGAGTGTGTGACTCACATGGGACTCACGTCTCACACCCATGTGAGACATTTGGTAAAAACTTTAGTAGAATTTTTAAAATTTCTAACATTACTCTTTTTTGCATACCAAACCACCACAAAACCACACATTTTTCCTCTCCTAACACCAATTTGTACTCTTGTAATTGAATTCAATGCCATAATAAATTGCAACCCTAGCTTGTTTTTTTTGGCATACCAAACCACCACACAACCCCGCATTTTTCCTCTCCTAACACCAATTTGTACCGTTGCAATTGAATTCAATGGCATAATAAATTGCAACCCTAGCTGTGACATGGTCACTTTCATGATACCCATGACTCAACCCTAGCTGGCATGCTTTGCAATGCCACCTGGTTCATTGGATTAGTCTTAGTTGCAAAAATGGTTTAATCATTGAGTGAGTTAAACTATCGCTTACAACTTGTAAGATATTTTACCAAAAAAAAATTATATATATTATCAAAAGTTTTAATTTTTAAAAAATTTAATTAAATAAGATATTATTTTAATATCTAATCTGAAAGTTTTCAAAATCTTGAACAAATTTCTTCATGTGAATCATTAATGAATGTCGAATTTTTCCTAAAGTCATGTGAGACAGCTACCTTGAATTGGCATTATAGATGTTCCTTGAATGAGAGCAGCTTTATAAAGAGGTTTCACACTAACAATGAGAACATCATTTTTCATGATGTCACCAATTAGTTGAAAAAATATATTAATTATTGAAAATCTAGAAGTTGAATGCTTTAGCTTCTATTTTTTGTTTTGTAAGATGTTGTACCAAACAGATTCTATCTAATTATTTGAATATTATTTAATGTGTTTAGAATCAAAATGTTTTACAAGTGGTCTAAATAAAAATTATAAGAATTCACAAATGAAAATTAAATTTTTTTTTCTCTGGCAAGATTTAAACCAAAAAAAAAAAAAAAAAGTTTTTTTTTATTTATTTAAATACATATATAATTTCACACCAATCAAATAGATTACGGTCCCGTTTGGTAGAGCTGTGAGAAAGTGATTATAACTTATAACCTAACAACTTATAACTTATAGTTGTGAACATAAGTTGATTTTTGACTTATAAATTAAACTTCTCCTCCTCCACTCAAAGAATAAGTTGATTTTTGACTTACAAAAAGCTATAAGCTGTATTGTTAAGCTGAACCAAACACATCAAAATAACTTAAATTAAGTTAAAAACTGAAATAAGCTGGAAATAAATCCTACCAAACAGAGATAAGAAAATTGCACATTGCTTTGCTTCTCTTAAAACATGTGCATCTTTGCCTTAAAATTTTGAATCTTCCACAAAAGCTTTATAAAATCTTTATGAAGCCCCCCTCCTTACTTGGTAGTCCGATCTCCATAATGTGCCATCATTTTCTTTGAATAATGGAAAACTTTTTAATAAGTTTGTGACTTATATCATATTAGGTTTGTATTATGAAGAGAAATTTAATACTTATGGTATTTATTTCCATCTGGTTGAGATAAATAAAATTGTGCCTTGGTTTCAATGCCGATGCAAGTCTTCCAAACAAACCACGAACAAACATTCTCCTTCAAAAGTCCACAACCAGCCATCCAAAATTGATTGCTCACATTATTTTTTAAAATTTTTGACAGTTTTTTATTTGGGGATGGCTTTGATCCAGTCCTTAATCGGACTGGACGGTGCTGTTGGGCCCGTGGGGGCCCACCACAGGTCCCGTTTTGAAAATCTGAACCGTTCAATGTGTAGAACTCGTCGAGTACTATATGCTTGTGAAAAATCACGATGATCGGATATCGATAGCTATGTGATTAAAACAGTTTTTTATCAACCGTTAATTTATTCACCGTCAAATTTTTTTTATACAAAACTGATTTGATCACATAGTTATCAATATCCGATCAACGTGATTTTTCACAGGCATATAGTACTCGACGAGTTCTACACATTGAACGGTTCAGATTTTCAAAACGGGACCCCTAGTGGGCCCTCACGGGCCCAACAGCACCGTCCAGTCCGATTAAGGACTGGACCAAAGCCAGGCCCTTTTTATTTTTATTTTTGAGCACTCCAGTCAAAGTTTATTTTTTTAATTCTTGGATTAATAAATCCAAGTTTAAATTTTTTTAGACTAAAAGGATATTATTTATCCAAAATGACACTTAGACCTCGTTTGGGAATATGTTTTTTTAGTAACATTTTAGATTTTTGACTAAAATATGATGTAAAAAAATTAGTATGTTTAGGATGACATTTTATTTTTTACGAAAATATATGCAAAAAATAGAGAGAAAAGAAAATTTTTGACTTTTTGGTATAAATTGTTAGCTTTTTGATTTTTTAATAACTTTTTGACTTTTAAGCTAAAAAGTGTTATTGCCAAACGAGGCCTTATGTTTAAAATTTACTCATTTGTCTATCTATTCAAAATTTTCACTATTTTTACACGTATCACCTATATGTACAACTTTTGTTTGGGAAGTTGAGGGTGGGGCTTTTTTGACTAAAATAATCACAAAAAAATAAAATAGACTTTTTAGCTCAATAAGACAAGACATTACATCCAACTCATAATCATTATATTCTTTCTAGTCAAAAAAATCAAAAAAATCCTTTCCAAACGAGACTTTTTAGCCCTAGGTTAAAATAGCCAAAAAGCCAATCCACTTCCCAAACGAACTCACAACTATCTATTCAAATATCTCACTATATGTATACATATGTCACCTTTTTATTCGCTTATCTATTCAATATGATCTATTTGTCTATCTTAGTGCCAATAATCATCGCTACCGCTGGCAACTTTTTTAGCCAATTTTTTGACAATTTTTCCAACATTATCGACTTTTCAATGGATATCCATCTCACCAAAATAAGATTAATTTTTGAACCTAATGTCTAACACACTCTTCAACTTGAATTTACTTACAATTTTTTATTTGATTTAAAGTTCTATAAAAAGTTTTAAAATTATTTATTTAAAAAAATACCAAAAAATTTAGGGTATATTACAAAAACATTCCTTGAGATTTGCTTGAATTACGAATTACTTCTATAATTTAGAAAATTACAAATATCCTATTGTTAGAATTTTTTATTTAACAGAATTATTTGAAAAGATAAAATTTTTAACTGCTCTCTTATATAATAATAAAATTATTAAATTATTAATTGAAATAAATTTCTGACATCATTATAAATTATTAACTTAATAATTTATTAATAAAAATAGTCATTTGTGATACTGCCAAAAACTTTAGGGAGCGAGATGTAGTTTTTAAAAGAAAAAATTAGTCTAAAGTCCCTATTTCATTTTTAGTTGATAATACTGGGTGTCGTCGTGTATGGGCTGGACCGATCCTAGCTCCTCAGGTCCACTGGAAAACCTGCAAGCAAGTTCAATCGGGAGACGGGGTAGTCCCCCGGCGAACCCTCCGGTGTGTGAATTAGAAAGGATAATAGACAAAACGTAGAGAGAGGGAGAGAGAGAGAGAGAGGTAGAAAACTTGACCTTCTTCTTTTCTTTTTCCTTGCTTATATCCTTTGGTAATCATTTCATTACCTCTGCTATTCTGAGCTTTCCCCCGCCGAAAGCTTGTATCGTGATTTGCCTTGTTCAGGGTGAGGAGGTGCCGTGCTGGCTGGGAAGTGTTGTCGCAATAAATGTTCTGATGGATTGCATTAATGGTGATGTGCTGTGGCAATAACTCTGCAGATCTTTGTCTGCTGACGTGGCCTGTCCTGCATCCGCCGTGTGTCCGAATGTCATTGGTCTTCCCTGTCCAGGTGGCTTCCAGTGATGCTGGGTTTTACCACCCGGGTTGTGCAATGGGGTTTAATTGGTGGGCTTGGGTTTACTCATGATGGGCCGTGGTCCCTGTGGGCCTATCCCTGTCAGTAGTCCCCCATTCCCGAGTGCAGCTTTAGTCCAACGAAGGGAATAAGAACAGGGAAGATGGATCCGATCGGTCCGACCGTGAGGGCGGCCGTGCCTTAGGGGTCGACCGTGAGGCCGACCGGGCGGGCGAGGCCGACCGTGAGGCCGACCGAGCGGGTGAGGCCGACCGTGAGGGTGGCCGAGCAGGTGAGGCCGACCGTGAGGGCGGCCGAGCTGGTGAGGCCGACCGTGAGGTCGACCGAGCGGGTGAGGCCGACCGAGCGGGTGAGGCCGACCGTGAGGGTGGCCGAGCAGGTGAGGCCGACCGTGCGGGTGAGGCCGACCGTGAGGGTGGCCGAGCAGGTGAGGCCGACCGAGCGGGTGAGGCCGACCGTGAGGGTGGCCGAGCAGGTGAGGCCGACCGAGCGGGTGAGGCCGACCGTGAGGGTGGCCGAGCAGGTGAGGCCGACCGTGAGGGCGGCCGAGTTGGTGAGGCCGACCGTGAGGTCGACCGAGCGGGTGAGGCCGACCGTGAGGGTGGCCGAGCAGGTGAGGCCGACCGTGCGGGTGAGGCCGACCGTGAGGGCGGGCCGAGCGGGTGAGGCCGACCGTGAGGGCGGCCGAGCGGGTGAGGCCGACCGTGGGGTCGACAGAGCGGGTGAGGCCGTCCGTGAGGGTGGCCGAGCAGGTGATGTCGATCGTGAGGTCGACCGAGCGGGCGAGGCCGACCGTGAGGGTGGCCGAGCAGGTGATGTCGATCGTGAGGTCGACCGAGCGGGCGAGGCCGACCGTGAGGGCGGCCGAGCGGGTGGACAAGTGGAAGGGCGCGGGGCTCAAGAGGCGGCGTGTCACGTGATGAGTTGAAGTGGAAAAGACAAGTAAGGGCAGAAGTCAGTGCATCCAGGCCATACACGTGGCAGAAGTTTGAGGGAGGGGAAGGGTCAAGCGTCAGATTAGAAGCGAAACGTCAAGGCATTATTATGGGCATCGAGGAGGCAGTTTTGGCGGATGATTTGAAAACTTTTCAAACTGGCGAAAATTAATTTGGATCCTTGGAATACGGGTAAACCGTGGGCTTTTGGTATTGTTCGCTTTACTTACTTGTTCTCAAGAACCCAAAATATTCCAAGTGTTACACCGTTTGTTGCTCGCGATACACCATTGGAGCATTTCTTCAACTTCTTAGGGCCTGCGTCAGAAGCGATCCGCAGACACACTGTAGGAATGGCGCAAGAAGAAGACGTGAATGTGAGAGTGGATCCGCTGGGGGACGACGATGCTGAAGAATTAGCTGCCCAGTACAGAACGGAGAGGGTGGGGGAACCAGCGAGACGTTTCGGTGGCTCCACCATGATTGCAGCGCCGACGCCAATCAGTCAGCCGGAGCCGGACCATTGGCACACAAAGGCGGACAAATCGACGATAACGGAGGCGGAGGTGGGGGCTATCCGCGAGAAGTACCAAATTCCGGCGGAAGTGGAGTTGTTGTTGCCAACGTCAACGGAGAGGCCATCGGACGTTAGGCCAGGAGCATTTTCCCTGTACGAAGAAGCTCTAAAGGGGGGGTTGAGGTTGCCACTGCCTCGAATAGTGGTGGACGTGCTCAACCACCTAGAAGTGGCTCCGGGTCAGCTGATGCCCAATGCTTGGAAAATCGTGCTATCCTGCGCAAGTGCCTGGCCAAAGGCAAGTGAGGGGGGGTCGATGACGGTGGAGGAGTTCTTCACTTGTTACAAGGCCTTAGGGCAACAAGAGACGTGGGTCACCTTGCAGGCGGTGGCGGGGAAAGGGTTGGTGGCTGGGCTCCCCACATCAATCAAGGGATGGCGGGCGCGGTGGTTCTATGTTTCTGCCAACGGGGGGCCTGGGGTGCGCACCATCTGGAAAGTGCCAATCAAGACGGTAGAGGCAAGACTGGGGGCTGAGGCTGGGGAGAGGGTGAAGAGGGTGAAGGAATGGAGGGAAAAAGAGAAAGCGAGATGGGATGACCTCGTGCAGCCTTCTGCACTGTTTGAGGCGGGGCTGGGTCCTCAGCCGGTCGGTGGGGATCTTG
>CM069915.1:107681802-107784714 GCA_036172215.1 Camellia granthamiana | reverse complement strand
GTTAAGCGTGCTTAGACTGGAGTAGTTTTGGGATGGCTGACCCACTGGGAAGAACAAATTCGTGTGGGCGTGGCCCAAAGCGGACAATATCGATGACGTGTGAAGGGTTTGAGCGTTACAAGTATATCCCTAACAGAACTCCCCAGTTAAGCGTGCTTAGGCTGGAGTAGTTCTTGAATGGGTGACCCACTGGGAAGAACAAATCTGTGAGGGCGTGGCCCAAAGTGGACAATATCGATGACGTGTGAAGGGTTGACGCGTTACAAATGGTATTAAAGCCGACTCCCTAGAGTACTGAGTATGGGCCCCTAGCGTCTCTCGATGCATGTGGGCGAGCTTGTGAGCTGGTAGGCTACTGCACGGGGACGTGCAACCTTAAGGGGGGTGGATTTTAAGGTCCTGGTGTCCCACATCGGGAATGGAGGCGGAGTTCTTGGCCTATAAAAGTAAAAACCTGGAACCTTATATAGTATTGAGGCATTTTCTCGAGTGGTGAAATCCCTAATATAACTCCTTAGTTAAGCGTGCTTAGGCTGGAGTAGTTCTGTGATGAGTGACCCACTAGGAAGAACAAATCCGTGCGAGCGTGGCCCAAAGCGGACAATATCGATGACATGTGAAGGGTTGGGGCGTTACACACCTATTTGAGAACTCAATGGTGCTACTTTAACGAATAGATAACCTTGTACAATTATAGAATGTTAAAAGTTTGATTCGATCTAGACAAGGTTATCCAGCCCAAAAGATCCTCTAGTTCAAATGTGAAAATTGGGAATGGTCAATACATTTAACATTCCAACTCACCCACAAAGTATTGTTCTCTTAGCTCACCAAATTCCAACAATTCATGTTCAAGAAAATTTATGAAGTCTATAAAGAATATCCAAGCATGACACCCATCACATTTACAACTGCACAAACAGAGATAAATGATGGATGTTTAAATGCAGCTCATTAACTAATAAAAATAAAAGACAAGAATGACGTGATCCCCTACAAATATGATTGGTTCAAAAATTAGGAAGCCTATTTTATAATAAATTCAACAAAAACAAGGGCAAGATGGCTTTTTATAATATTTCACGAAACTACAGAGTTAGTAAGAGTTAGGTTTAAATTAGTTCATTATGGAAGAACTACCTTTGCAGCAACACCATTCTTAACGAAAAAAATAATTGTTCTAGGATTGCCTTATGAATTAATACACAACTACTTAGAACAGGTAGATTCTGGAACATATTTATCTGAAAGAGGATGTAAATTTTTGAAAAAATATTTGATGGAGCAAGATCTAGAAGGATAGGATGAAATGTTTGAAAGGTACGATGTGAATTATGATCTTAGTGATGTTATGGGTAATAAAGAATCTAAAGAATGCAATGGATTGACAAAATCATGGGCAGTGTGGCAAAGTCAAGGGCTGAGAAGACTACACCTTCATGTGGCTCCACAATAAGATGTCTTTTATTTATAAATTGAAAAATCTTAAAATTCTCGAGATATTGATTAGTGATTATGTATCAATTTTAAACAGTAAATAACAATCCCAATCAAACAATCAATGACAAATCAACATACGATTTAATGTGGAAAAATCATAATTGGAGTGCCTTAAATTGTGATTAAAAAAAAAAAAAACACGAGCAAAAGCCAAAAAACAATCCACTAAGAAAACAAAAAGGAATTACGTAAGTGTACCTTTAATTACCTAGTAAATTTACGGCCGAATTGAACCGACCCCTATGTACCTCTCCACCACTGTCTTGACCTTGAAATTGTTTTGCCCAACGTTGAATCCACAACGCGATGTCAAATCCACGACAATGAGCCACTCTGGAACCTACCAAAGCTTCAGACCCAAGTTCCACAGAATCCACCGAAAAACAACTCTCTCTTTTGTGAATAAACGAAAACAAACAAACCCTTGATGAAGCTGATATGAAGTTCACGGATCCATTGATCACTCTTAAATCATCAAGGAAACACTTAGAATGCACCCTTCAATATAAAACGCTTTGTATCTTGTTCCTTTCTGAAAATCTGGACTGCTAAAAAAACCTAGAAACAACGAACAGTGCTGTAGACGTCCCCGAACGCATCCCAGGGAGAGGAGTACGAGTCCCCCCCGTTCTGGTTCGATATTGGGTCACTATAGTTCGAAGGACTCTAATGTCACGGTTCTTAATCTCGAACCAAAGAGTCCAAATCCGGCAAATCGTTTTGAGAAAACAGATTTTTTTGAAAGAAATGCCAAACATGGACTGCTTTGCCAGATACAGAGTCGCCACCTAAATATTTTTTAATGGGAAATTTAGAAAACCCTGACTCGGTGCCAAAGGCCACGTGTCCGTCATCACCAAAGTTGCCTCGGCTCGGGAACTTGGGTACGATTGGGGAAGGTCACTTCCCGAGCACCCCCGCTCGCCCGGTCAAAGACCGGCCTCTACTAACCATGATATCTTATTTTGAAAACATTGTATGTTCTTATTCCGGTTATTAGCCTAGGTTACTATGTGATGCGCACAGCATACAAGTATAGACTGAGTCGCCTGAATTGGAACAAAACATTTCATGTTTGTTTTTTGAAAGATGGTTTGCTACCCGCAGGTAGGCTTAAGATGCAGATTTTGCCACCCTCGGGTGGGCTTAGAAAACATGGTATTGCCACTATCTAGTGGGCTTAAAACAAACATTTGATGAATTGTCCCAATCCAAATAACACAACCTCCACCCACAGGCATTCAGGCAGTTATATCATATAAGCAAATAGCCTCATGGCAAGCATGCTATCATGGCAACACTCACACGCATGCAAGGATGCTAAAGCATAAAACTTACCGAGTACTTCAAGCCAAAACAGAAACTACATTAGAAATCATGCATGATCCTAAGTATGCAGAAATGCTTAATGCAACACATGCAAAAATGCAATTATAGCAGGCTCGGCTATTCTAAACATGGTATATGGAATGCTACAACTAACACGTATTCAATTTGGAATTGAAATACAAATGCAGTTTGTATGATGCGCCGAGCCCGGTGCGTGCAAAACAGATGAATGATGCAAACATGCTGTCATACTGTATGCTAATTGAAATATGTCCTATATCTAACCATCATAAGCAGATAAATAAAAGGGAAGAAAGACGTGGGGTTGGAAGACATACATCACACTCACCCACACTTATTACAATTATGCCCTCGCGCAGAGGGTCCAAATAAATATACAGTCCCAAATGAAAGAATAATACAGTCCAAATATTACAGTCCGAATAATATACAAATTCCTAATTAATTAATAAATTAAACTAAGAAAACTGTAAACTGGCATGCAAGCCAGGGACTGCCTTGATTCTGATGAATGATGTACGTTGGAGCTGCCTTGCGCGGAAATCCACTGGGATGCCCCAATTAGTCTCTGTTTTGCAATGTTTCTCGAAAAGCGCGCCAAGCTTCGGAAGACCGCTGGTTCTGGATATGCTGCAACAGAGAGCAGGAAATGGGCATAGCAATGTATTTCACAAATATATGCATGCCTCGACCCTCGTGCCACCAATCACGCATCTCGATGCATGATGGCCGAGGAGCCGAATTGCACAACTCAATATGGGATGAATGTATATGAATGCTACAACAAAACCTAACTCCATCATGGGTAATCCGGAGTGTCGGTGACTTGGGAATTAAGACCCGTTCCGTCACTCGGGGTGCAAAACGTGCCTCGTTTCCCGTGCCCGGGCTAACTCCTATTCCGAACACGATGCAATATGCATGATATGCGTGAAATGCAACTAATATGCAATCCTAACATGCGCAATGCTATGAAAATGAAATGCCTCGAAATACGTGCACACGTGCACGCAAACCGAGAAAATGATCCTAAGGCATGAAATGGCATACGCAATGCAAATTGGACTTATACCAACACGAGAGAGCCTCAGCCACACTCACATAAGAAGCCATGAGATGAAAAAGAGATGCCTCGAAATGCGTGCACACGGGTACGCAAAACGAGGAAATGGCATACGCAATGCCGTACGGGCTTACACCAA
The DNA here is from genome assembly GCA_036172215.1 of Camellia granthamiana. Classification (NCBI taxonomy): domain Eukaryota; kingdom Viridiplantae; phylum Streptophyta; class Magnoliopsida; order Ericales; family Theaceae; genus Camellia; species Camellia granthamiana. The sequence goes on along the minus strand of CM069915.1, from coordinate 107,780,662 downwards.
CACGAGTGAACCTCAGTCACACTCACATAGGAGGCCGTGAGATGAAAAATGAGATGCCTCGAAATGCGTGCACACGGGCACGCAAACCGAGGCAATGGAATACGCGATGCAATGAGACTAAAATGACATACAGAATGCAAAATGGACTTATACTAACATGAGAGAGCCTCAGCCGCACTCACATAAGAAGCCGATGGATGAAAATGAAGTGCCTCGAAATGCGTGCACACGGGCACGCAAACCGAGGCAATGGCATACAGAATGCAATGATGCTAAAATGACATAAAGAATGCAAAATGGACTTACACTAACATGAGTGAGCCTCAGCCACACTCACATAAGAGGCCAATGGATGAAAATGAAGTGCCTCGAAATGCGTGCACACGGGCACGCAAACCGAGGCAATGGCATACGGAATGCAATGATGCTAAAATGACATAAAGAATGCAAAATGGACTTACACTAACATGAGTGAGCCTCAGCCACACTCACATAAGAGGCCGATGGATGAAAATGAAGTGCCTTGAAATGCGTGCACACGGGCACGCAAACCGAGGCAATGGCCCTAAGGCATGAAATGGCATGGAAATGATATGCAAACATGCAAAATGAATTTCAGCACTAAAATATGGGGGAAAACAGTCCCGAAAGATGGCGAAATGACACCAAATGCAAGGAATGGTCCCGAAATGCGAAATTAGGCACCCGAAATGGCCTACAGCTATACTAAACATGCATGATATGGACATGGAATGAAAACACAGTAGCAAGGCAGCCCCAAGACAAACATTTTTGCAGTAGAAAACAAGGCCAAACAGCAATCATAGATAGGGCAACAATGGCATGCAAAAATAGGGGCCAAGAGAGGGGTATTGAAGTAGATGGTAAATGCAAAGCCCAAACAGAAAAATTCCCTTCTATAACACTGAAGAGGGGCCAAAAATATGCACATTTACAGTAGATGACAACCCCAAAAAAAGTATGCAAACATGCTAGAAATGCCATGCAAGATTGAAGCCAACAAGAGGCTATAACATGAAGTATACAAATCACTCACCAAATAGCCAAAGACCCTTAATAAGATATTCCAATAAGGTCAAAATATGGCCATTTTCAGTTCTGATCATGGCCTAAAACAGAAGCTAGATAAGCCAAAAAAAGCATGCAAAAATGGGGGCCAAAGAGGGGTATAATGGCAAGTACAACATGGAGGCCCCCAACAGTGTTTATCCCTTCTACAATGTTGTAGAGGGACTCAAAATAAGCCTACTCACAGTTCATGGCACACTCCAAAACAATTTACATATAGGCCAAACAAATCATGCAAATTTACGGTAAATAGGAGAGATTATGAAGTAAGTGCAAGATAGGGGGCCTAAACAGGGTTGAGCCCTTCTTCAATATTTAAGAGGGGCTCAAAATAGGCCCTATTACAGTTTACATTATGCTCGGAAATAGATCAGACATAGGCCAAATATTCAATGCAAAATAATGGCATATAAGAGGATATTGAAACAAGTGCAAGATGGAGGGCTCAAACAGGGTTGATCCCTTGAACAAACATGAAGAATAGCTCAAAATAGACCTAGTTTCAGTTAAGGTCGGAGCTCAAAACAATAAGCAAATAGGCTTAAGAAATGAGGCAAAAATGGGCTACAAAAGAGGGAAAGTGAGACTTACCCTTGTAGACAAGTCTTGGCTGCCTTTTGCTTGAAGAATGGGAGCCTCTTAGCTGCTGGAAAGCTCTCCTAGCTGCTGGAATGGAGTTGTGATGGTAGAGCTTCAAGATGATGAAGAAATGGCACCAAAACTTGAAGGAAATGAAGTTGTATGTATGTATATGCTCCAACCAATGCTTGTAATCTCTTCTCTTGAGTTGGGAGGGCACCAATGTAGACAAGAGAGGGAGAGAGGAATCCTTTGCCAAAATGGAGGGAAATGAGCTCTTATTTTCCTCCAAAAGGTTCCCCCGGATCAGATATTTTTGGGGGAAAATCAAAGCACAGCTGGAATGCACACAACCTGAGGATGCTGGCCGGCTGGGTGTTTTTGCTGCAGGTGGCCGGCCGGCCACCCCCCATGGCCGGCCGGCTAGGGGTCAAAAGGGTCAAGTTGAGTTAATGGCCGGCCACCAGATATTGGTGTCCTCCCAGGTGTCCTCAACACAACCATGTGGTTCAAATTTGGAAAATGTAAAACAGGAGAGAGAACAAGCCACTTTTAGGAGGGGTCCAAAATGTTCAATTGGAGTTACTGGCCGGCCATATGTTTTTAGGGTCCTCCCATGTGTGTACAACACAAATATGTGGTTTGGGCTTGAAGAAAATGGCCCTAGGGTGTTCAACATTAGCCCGGAAGTGAGAAAAACGGGCGTCGGAGGGCGCCGGAGAAGCATAACTGGTTGCTGAGATAATTGATGGCCTCCCACCCTTCAGTGACCTTCCTGGTGATAAAACAGAGGTACCTGCCAAAAATGAACAAAAACCGATGCAAAACGAATGCTCGAGGGCCAAAACACGCAGTTCGGGGTCCCGAAAATAGGCCGTTAAGCATCGAAAGTGGCATTCAGCCGCGAAGTGGGCCTCTCAGGCCCCAGTGTCCCTTGAAAGGGAGTAAATAAGATGTATGCCAAAAACCGAAGGAATCGGAGATGGTTAGACGGTCCCGAACCGAGGCATACGGCCTGACGGCTCCGAAAACCGGGAACCGGGCTCCGAAATGGGCAAAATGGCCTACGGGCACGAAATGTAGCCCACGGCCACTGAGAGATAGTCTACGGGACCTCTCCCTTCCCTCAGGAAAGAAAACAGAGAAAACCGAGTCTGGTTCGCAAACCGAGGCAAGGCACAGAAGAGGGTTCGGAAGTCCGGAGGCAGGGCGCACGGCCGCGACTCTGAGACTTCTGAACGAGCACAATATGCAACATCACCGAGCGCTCAATCGGTGACGTCTGAGTCTTAAGGTCGGTCAAAAATGGGGTGTCTACAGTTGCCCCTCTTTGACAGAACTCGGAAGTCACGAAGTGACGGGAGTGAATGTCAAAGCCCAGAGACGACCCATTTTGACAAGGCCGAAGACTTAGACAATCATACAAGATAAACAGAGATATGTGTGCCCGCAGGCAGGGGGGGCAAAATGCAAAGCGACATGCATAGAGCCAAATGATCATGCAAATGCAGCAAGCTGTAATGAGGCAAGTATTCGCAAATAGATGCAACAATTTTAAGCAAGAATGCAAAGCAGCAACTACATTTCATGCAGTTAGGAATGCGGAGAGTTTATTCAACTCTCGTCGCGTCTCACACGGAGAAGATACGATACCTGCGCGATTCGTCTGGTCGCACCAGCCTCAAGTGAACCGTACATACAATATCGTGCCTGCAAAAGAAGAGAAATTCAACAAGAACAATATGCTAACAACATATATTCAATGTGATTCCTGTGATTCCGAAAGTTTGACACACGCAGTGTCGACGAGTGAATGCATCGCAATGAGAGAAAGAAACACGCGTGACAACGCACGCTCAAGCACAGAAGTATGGTACACCAAGAAATCATGCATGACAATGCAAAATGTTGATGAGAATGCAAGTTATGTGCAAAACAATGTAAAATGAGCACGAATCAGGGTGCTCGTTTGTTGCGAAACAACGTGTAAGAAAACGCGCATTTCGGTGAAGGCAACTTGATCGCGGCCTCTGATTCACCTCCCGGAGAGGTTACAACATGTTCAAAAAGGATACACCTTGATTTTGATGAGTAATGATGAGACACATGTCAGAAATTGCAGCTGAAGTTCCGGCGGAGCAGTTTCGCGCTAGAAAGTGCACTTTTCTTGAACTTTTTCAGGTCCCGGGAACTCTGATCTTCCTCAAAATTTGCAGAGACCTAGGGGAGCATGTGGGGATCACCACCGGCCAAGTGGTTGCCCTAGGGGAGGTCACCGGCCAGGAACCAAAAAGAGGAAGGCCGGCCAGCCAGAAAAGGTGGCCGGCCGGCCACCTGCCCAAATTCGGGGACTTTTTTGTCTTTTCGCCTCATTTTCTTTATATTCTCTCATCCAATGCCTCCGAGACCACACCCACAGCTGCGAAATCTTCCTCTCTTGTCTCCCAAACCATTTTCTCCTTCAGATCTGCACTTTATACGCGTTTTTCAGCCTCCCACGCAAGTTGTTTTCGCGAAATCTTTCAGTTTTAAGCACTTTGGACCGATTAAATTTTGATTTGGGGGCTTCTTTTCTCATTTTCACCACTTGAGGTAAGTTTGTCTTAATATTTGGAAGATTTTCTCGGGAGTTGACTTTTGTTGACTTTTCCATTTCCCGGGAGTTGACTTTTGTTGACTTTTTCCAATTTTGGCTCATTTTTGCTCATTTTTGCTCCTTTTGCAGATTTCTTGAAATGGCGGGTGATTTTCCTCACGGTGGAGGTCCTCCAGGCGCCGGGGACAATTTTGATATCATGACGTTACCCCCGAGGGTCCGGCCTTTTATTCCCGGGAGATACGCCCCATCGGTACACATTCTTCGGCGGGCTATTTTTCGTCATTTCACTGACTTCAATGATCGGGTACCCGGGGATCTACTTCTACGAGAGCCGGAGCATCACCTCTCTTACGAGGTACGAGAGGTATTTTACTTTATTTTCTGCATTTTTCGCGCATTTCGTACCTTTGCCATGCTTGAACACACAGTTTAGCTTATGACATAGTACTTTGCTTGCATTCTGAACATGTGGCTTAAACACCTGAACTTCCGAACCCTAGGCTCATTGATTGATTGTGAACGCACGGCACACATTAGTTAAGAATTGAACACACGGCTCAAACACTGATTTGTCGAACACACAGCCCGAATTTGAAGGTGAACACGCAGCCCACATAGATAGAGAATAGAACACACAGTCCCAAACTCTGATTTTCTGAACACGCAGTCCGAGTTGATGGTGAACACACAGCCCACACTGACTGAGAGTAGAGCATGCAGTCCCACTGATTTTGAAATTTGAACACGCAGCCTAAATTTTGATTTTCTGAACACACAGCCCAGATATTTGAAGTGAACACGCAGGCCACTGATTTTGAAATTTGAACACGCAGCCCAAATACCAATTTACTGAACACGCAGCCCAGATATTTGAAGTGAACACGCAGCCCACTGATTTTGAAATTTGAACACGCAGCCCAAATACCAATTTACTGAACACGCAGCCCAGATTACAGGTGAACACGCAGCCCACTGATTTTGAAATTTGAACACGTAGCCCAAATACCAATTTACTGAACACGCAGCCCAGATATTTGAAGTGAACACGCAGCCCACTGATTTTAAAATTTGAACACGCAGCCCAAATACCAATTTACTGAACACGCAGCCCAGATATTTGAAGTGAACACGCAGCCCACTGATTTTGAAATTTGAACACGCAGCCCAAATACCAATTTACTGAACACGCAGCCCAGATATTTGAAGTGAACACGCAGCCCACTGATTTTGAAATTTGAACACGCAGCCCAAATACCAATTTACTGAACACGCAGCCCAGATTACAGGTGAACACGCAGCCCACTGATTTTGAAATTTGAATACGCAGCCCAAATACCAATTTACTGAACACGCAGCCCAGATTACAGGTGAACACGCAGCCCAAATACCGATTTACTGAACACGCAGCCCAGATTACAGGTGAACACGCAGCCCACACTGATTGAGAGTAGAACACGCAGCCCTAACTCTGATTTTCTGAACACGCAGCCCAGATTGAAGTGAACACGCAGCCCACACTGATTGAGAGTAGAACACGCAGCCCTAACTCTGATTTTCTGAACACGCAGCCCAGATTGAAGTGAACACGCAGCCCACTGAACACAACTCATTTATTTCATTTGCACACAGTTCATTCATTTGATTTGCACACAGCTCATTCATTTCATTTGCACACAGCTCATTCATTTCATTTGCACACAGCTAACTTTGTTTTCATTTGCACACAGCTCATTCATTTCATTTGCACACAGCTAACTTTATTTTCAATTGCACACAGCTCATTCATTTCATTTGCTGAAACGTGTATTCATTCTGAATGCAGGTTGGCTCTCGCACGGTACGGGGGTATGGCTCCACTGCAGCCAGGGATTGGTATGTTGAGCTTCCGGAGGCTGTCCGGGACTTAGTTGATCTAGCAGGGTTCGGGGCCTTCTGTGTTGGATTATCACGCTGTCCTGCCAGTAGGACTCTGTTGGGAGCTTTGGTGGAGAGGTGGTGGGACACCACCAATTCCTTCCATTTTTCTGCCACCGGGGATCTGACTATGACCCCGCTAGATTTTGCTATACTCACTGGCCTAGACATAGGAGGTTGGCCCATTCCTTACGACGAGGATATGGGCGAGTGGGAGGCCGCTTGGTTGCATCTGCTGGGGGCTCGCCCGCCTGTGGACAGAGCTTCCGGGAGAGTCCGGTACACCTGGTTCTCTTCCCATTTTCGGAGGCCGGAGATGGAGCCTGAGTCTCCCGTGGAGGCTGAGCAGTACACCCGTGGTTTCCTTATGTTCCTCTTTGGCACCACTCTGTTTGCAGATAGGGGGAACACTGTCGGGTTGTATCTTTTGAGTGCCCTGGTGGACCTATCACAGGTCAGTCGGTACGACTGGGGCGGCGCCGGCCTGGCTACCCTTTACTGTTATATGAGCGCGACCTCCCGCGGGCAGTGTCACGACCCAAACCCGGCCCTATGGGTTTAGCACCGTAACTGGCCAGTAATCCGAGATTACCGAAGGCCTGCAGAACAGTAATACAGTAAAACAGAGTACAGGGCCTGGCGGAAGCCAATGCAGTAAATAAATAGTGTCCATTGAGCTGTGATAATCTGTATGCCAAAAACATTTTTCATGCATTATACAGTTCAAACAGTACGGTCTATATACAGTCATGTACAACATTCAGTACGGGAATCAAATCCCTCGATAACAGTACAGTAAAACAGTAAACAGTTTATACAATTATACAAAACAGTCAAGAGACAAGTGGGGGACACAAAAACACCCCAAGCCATAGCATGGCGTCTCGGAACCTCGCAGTGAGGCACATAGGCTGGCTTGACAAAACTGGGGGACTAACCCACGCTCCTAGCTCCGGTCTGGCTGCTGAGAACCTACATATATATATATAAACAGTGAGCTAAAGCCCAGTGAATAACAATAAGTGTAAAGAGGTTATGAATGAATGTCCTTACAGTAATGAAATCAATTCATTATACAGTATTTCGATCTTTCAATATTTCAGTCAATCAGTATTTCAATCAATCAATCATATGTGGTACATCCATTAGCCTATAAACAGTAGGTCCAGGAGGACCGGGTCTTAACAGACCCAACAGTAGTGATGGCCATCAGTCAGTAAACAGTATGGTTCCACAAGGGAACCGACAGAGCTCTGTAACAGTCAATAACAGTAGGTGCTAAGGATGCCACAGTACAGTTCAGAAATAAAGGACATACATTCATTCAATAAACATTATCAGTTCAGTAAACAATTCAGTTCAGTATTCAAAAGATAACCATTTGAACATATCTTTACACAATCTGTTACTCACAGAGATTGGGCTAATAGCAGCTAGCGCGCGTCCCCGAAAGCCAACCCTAAACAGTCAATAAATAGAACACACACTAAGTTTCACAGTCGGGAAGGATGATAATTAAATCCCTAAATTTCCTCGGTGTGGTTCTATGTCTAAATCCTCATTAAGATGCCTTAAACTAGGCCTAAGAATGCCTAGGATGAGATGAGGATGCAAAAATACACTTGGAAGGCATTTTTCAAAAGTTGCTGAAAATAGGAGCCTCGCTCGAGCGAGCCTTCCTTCGCTCGAGCGAGCTTCCAAAATCAAAGGCTTCGCTCGAGCGAGAATTCCTTCGCTCGAGCGACCTGCATGAACAGTAAAAGTACTGGTTGCTGGATTTTTACGCGCGATACCACGCTCGATGCTCGCTCGAGCGGAGCCCTGAATAAAGGTGCTCGCTCGAGCGAGGAATCCTTCGCTCGAGCGAGGAAGCAAAATCTGGAATTTCCAGATTTGTCTCCCAAGTTCGAACCAAGCATTCAACCATCCAAAACTCAACCTCTTGGGCCCAAATTCTGGGAAAACATTTCAAACTCATAGTACAACAAGTTTTAAAGCTCAATTTATGAATTCAAGCCCCAAAGGTTGGTCAATTAAATCCAACATTCAAACCCATTTTCAAGAACAATTTGAAGACATGCAATGCATGAGCTTTAAATCAAAACCAAGCTTCAATTCTTGCTCTAATGAGCTCTAATCTTTGAAAACAATGTGGAAACATGGTCTATAATAAAAACATGGACATGCATGTACAATGTAACATGAATTCGACTTCAAAATGCATCAATTCAAGCATGCATGTAGCCATGGAACTTCAATTCAACATGTATGAGCAAAATCATGCCTTGACTTCTCTATAACCATGATTCTTGCAAGATGAAACTTAAAGACAACAAGAAGACAATAATTTCCTTACCTAGAGTGTTGATTTCTTGCCTAGAAGTTCAATTTATGCACATACACTTCAATCTTCAAGTCCTTCTAGCAATTTTAACAATTTGAGCTTAATTCCCTCAAGATGAACTCTCTCTCTATCTATCCTCTTGTTTGGTCGGCTAAGAGCAAGAGAAATGGCTGATGAAATGAAGTTGGTCAAGAGTAATACAATTCTCTAATGTGTTGTCTACATGGCCCACTACCAATGGCAATATCGTAATTAAGCCCAACTTGACAATTAATTCATTTAAATCTAATTTAATCATTCCTAATCAATTTTCAGATAAATATATCATTAAATCACAAATATTCTGCTGATTCCAAAACACTAAACGGTTTCTAATTCGGCCGCCGATAAGGCCTTCAATTCACAGTTCAAACATAAGAATTCAAACAGATAATCACATAAGTCAACAGATACAATATACAATTCAATAGGTAAACTCATTCAATTTCAGTTTCAGTTTCATTCAGTCTGTCCAGTAGTTCCTCCAATTCACTTATCAGTCATTATCAATTCAGTTTAGCATTAATCAGTATATAATTCAGTGGTTAATCAGTAATCAATACGAGGGTTGTTACAGTCTCCCCTCCTTATAAGGAGTTTAGTCCTCTAAACTCGAGTTACCTTCAGTTTGGAAGAAAACAGGGTTCAGTGGAAACAGTTCTGGGTATCTTTTAGCCATGTCATCTTCCCTTTCCCAAGTGGCATACACACCACCATGGTTCTGCCAATCAACTTTCACTAGCGGAATCTCTTTGTTTCTCAGTTTCTTGATCCGTCTGTTTACAATCTGTATAGGCCTCTCCTCGTAAGTGTAGTCATCACTCAACACTATCCGAGTAGGCTCAATCACATGGAATGGATCCCGGAGATAATCTCTCAACATCGAAATATGGAAGACGTTATGCATATGCTCCATTTCAGGAGGAAGTGCAACTTGATACGCCACCGGATTGATTTTCTCAACAATCTCATAAGGTCCAACGTATCTCGGCGCTAACTTGCCTTTGACTCCAAAACGAGTCTGGCCTTTCATTGGTGTCACTTTCACAAAAACGTGATCACCCACTTCATATTCTCGATCTCGTCTTCTAACATCTGCATAACTCTTCTGTCTACTCTGTGCAGTTTTCAATCTTTGCTGTATCAGTTTTACCTTTTCAGTTGTTTCATAAACAATTTCGGGCCCAAGTAACGGCCCATCTCCAACTTCTGCCCAGCAAATCGGAGATCTACACTTTCTGCCATACAATGCCTCGAAAGGCGCCATACCAATACTCGAATGGTAGCTGTTGTTGTAGGCGAATTTAGCCAACGGCAAATGACTTTCCCAGTTTCCTTGGAAGTCAAGGACACACATTCTCAGTAGATCCTCTAGAGTCTGGATGGTCCTTTCTGACTGTCCATCTGTCTGAGGATGATAGGCACTACTCAGCCTCAATTCAGTACCCAATGCAGTCTGTAGGCTTTGCCAGAACCTCAATGTAAACTTCGAATCCCTGTCAGAAACGATAGACACAGGCACTCCGTGCAGTCTCACAATTTCATCAATATAGATAACAGCCAATTTGTCCGCATTATAAATTGTTTTGACAGGTAAGAAGTGAGCAGATTTAGTCAGTCTATCAACAATAACCCAAATAGAGTCCATACCTTTTCTGGAGCGAGGTAATCCAACGATAAAATCCATCGTGATATGCTCCCATTTCCATTCTGGTATGGGTAAGGGTTGCAATAATCCAGCAGGTCGTTGATGTTCAGCTTTGACTTGTTGGCAATGAAGACATTTGGACACAAAGTCGGCAATTTCTTTCTTCATTCCCGGCCACCAGAAATTCAACTTCAAATCTTGATACATTTTCGTATTCCCTGGGTGGATAGAAAATTTTGAATTGTGGCCCTCTTGCAGAATTCTTCTTTTCAGTTCGGTGTCATTCGGTACACACAGTCTTTCTTGAAATTTCAGTACATTGTTCTCAAATTTGTATCCCGGTCTCGGTTTTGAATCTCTTTCTTCAATAATCTTCTTTAAGAAATCATCCAGTTGCTGTTTCTCTTTAATCTCTTCAATCAAGGCTGGTTGAGCAGAAATAGCAGCTAAGGTTCCACCTTGTTCCTTCAAAACAATTTCAATTTCAGACTTTTCAAGATCACAAAGCAACTCTTTCTGTCCAGTCAGCAAACAGGCTAAGTTCCCAATCGATTTTCGGCTCAAAGCATCGGCAACGGTGTTGGCTTTTCCCGGATGGTACAAAATCTGTAGGTCATAATCTTTTATCAGTTCAAGCCATCTCCGCTGTCTCATATTCAGTTCTTTCTGAGTGAAAAAGTACTTCAGGCTCTTGTGGTCAGTATATACTTCACATGTCGCCCCATAAAGATAGTGACGCCAGATTTTCAATGCAAATACCACTGCAGCAAGTTCTAAGTCGTGGGTCGGGTAGTTCTTTTCATGTGGTCTCAACTGTCGGGAAGCATAAGCAATAACTCTCCCATTCTGCATTAAAACACACCCCAAACCCTTATGAGAAGCATCACTAAATACAGTATAACCATCCGTACCTGAAGGTAGAGTCAGAATTGGTGCAGTCACAAGTCTAGTTTTCAACTCCTGAAATGCTGATTCCCGTTGGTCAGTCCAGTCAAATGATATCCCTTTCTGTGTCAACTGAGTCAGAGGTAAGGCAATTTTGGAGAAGTCTTTGACAAATCTTCTGTAATATCCAGCCAATCCCAAAAAGCTTCGGACTTCAGTCACGTTGGTTGGTCTAGGCCAGTTCACTACAGCTTCAATTTTCTGCGGATCAACAGAAATTCCATCTTTGCTAACAACATGCCCCAAAAACATAACATGATCAAGCCAAAATTCACATTTAGACAGTTTACCATACAGTTTCTGTTCTCTTAAGGTTTGCAGGGCAAGTCTTAGATGGTGTTCATGTTCTTCTACAGTCTTAGAATAGATCAATATGTCATCAATGAATACCACAATAAAATCATCAAGGTATGGTTTAAAAATCCTGTTCATGAGGTCCATAAATGCAGCTGGGGCATTCGTGACTCCGAACGGCATAACTAAAAATTCATAATGACCATACCTCGTTCTAAAAGCAGTTTTGTCAATGTCTTCCGGTTTAACTTTCAGTTGATGGTACCCCGATCTAAGGTCAATCTTGGAAAACACTTGTGCACCCTGTAGCTGGTCAAATAAATCATCAATACGCGGTAAGGGATATTTGTTCTTTACAGTTACCTTGTTCAATTCGCGGTAATCAATGCACAGTCTCAGTGAGCCATCTTTCTTCTTTACAAACAGGACAGGTGCACCCCACGGTGAAGTACTCGGTCTGATAAACTTCTTGTCTAACAGTTCCTGCAATTGTACCTTCAATTCTTTCAGTTCAGTTGGAGCCATTCTGTAGGGAGCTTTAGACACTGGCTGTGTACCCGGAATCACATCAACAGTAAATTCAACTTCCCTATCAATCAAATCCCCTGGCAGATCATCTGGAAACACATCTGGGAATTCTCTGACTATAGGAATGCAATTCACATCAGTTTTAACATTATCATTAGCAGATACAGTCAGTACAGAACACAGATATCCTTTACATCCCTTTCTAATCAATTTGACAGCTTTTACAGAAGAAATCAGATACGGAGGAGGTACTACTCCAACTCCACTAAATACGAATTCAGGTAAACCCGGTGGACGGAAAACTACTTGTTTTGTTACACAATCTATAGTGGCATGATATTTTTGTAGCCAATCCATCCCCAATATCACATCAAAATGATCTATGTTCAACGGTAGTAAGTCAATAAACAGATGCATATCCCCAACAATAATTTCACAAGCAGGATACATATATGCACATGTCATGGATCCTCCAACAGGTGATGATACAGCTAACAAGTAATTCATAGGTTCTAAGGGTCTATTCAATTTCCGTGAAAAAGCATGCGACACATAAGAATGTGTAGACCCCGAATCAATCAATACATATGCATTTTGAGCACAAATAGAGAGGATACCTGACACAACGGTCTCAGTATTTTGCACATCTCCCGGTACTAGGGCAAATACTCGGCCCTGCCTCACAGGCTCTTTCCCGGTAGCTTTGGGGTTAGGCTTTGGTGCTACATTTGATGCTGCTGCGCTTGGTGCAGCTTTACCACTAGCTGGTGGAGCAGAAGGGCAGTCTTTAATTCTGTGGCCCACCTTGCCACATCTGAAGCAAGCTCCTGAAATCTGGTAGCACAAACCCCTTTGTGTTTATTGCCACATACGGAGCAGGGTGGAATGAATCCACTCCCTTGGCTGGGGCTAGTTGTTGACCCCGTATTCTGTTTCTTGTTCAACTGATTGTGCTTGCCTTTCTTAAATTTGAAACCCTGTCGTTTACCATGCCATTCAGTTGTTGGTGTTTCAGATTGTTTCACTGCTGCAATATTTGACTCGGCCATCAATGCCCGGTCGAGCACACCCACATAAGTTGGCATTTTCAGAACATTTATTCGGTCCAGTATAGCAGCACTAAGGCCTCCTTTAAACCTTCTGGCCTTCTTATATTCAGTGTCCACCATCTGTGGTGCATATCTGGCAAATTCGGTGAATTTCTTCTCATACTCGGCAACAGACATTGTGCCCTGTTTCAGTTGTTCAAACTCCGTTACTTTTCTGTCCCTGATGCACTGAGGGAAATACTTTTCAAAGAAGGACTCCTTGAACTGAGCCCAAGTTATAATAGCATTTGTGTCGCGGGTTAACATCCACCACCTTCTTGCTTCTTCCTGAAGAGTGAAGGTTGCTAACAGTACTTTATTGGCTTCAGAGCACGGAAACATTTCAAACAACTTTTCTGTTTCAAGCACCCAAGCTTCAGCCTTTAGCGGTTCCAAGCCTCCCTGAAAGGACGGCGGTTTCAGTTTGCTGAACTTATGAGTCAGTGCAATAATGTCCACCTCATTAGCATTCACATTCTGTACATTTTGTCCCGGTTGCACCGGAGGAGGAGGAGGTGGGGGCTGTTGGTTCTGTTGTTGGTCCAGTCTTTCAAGTACCAATCCCATCATTTGTTCTAGTCTGGCCATTCTGGCCTCAGAGGATGATGATTCAGGTTCATTTGCATTATCCATTTCACTATAAGCAGTTATAACAGTTATCATTATAAGCAGTTGCATCGTTAAACAGTTTAACATTTAGCATATAATCAGTCAATCATAAGCACACACTTTTCAAGTTCATGAGATGCCCTAATCACTTTTCTAGGACACCCTATAGCTCAGTTGGACACGTGTGTGCGGTATAACTCGTGGTAAGTATCGCTCTGATACCACTCTGTCACGACCCAAACCCGGCCCTATGGGTTTAGCACCGTAACTGGCCAGTAATCCGAGATTACCGAAGGCCTGCAGAACAGTAATACAGTAAAACAGAGTACAGGGCCTGGCGGAAGCCAATACAGTAAATAAATAGTGTCCATTGAGCTGTGATAATCTGTATGCCAAAAACATTTTTCATGCATTATACAGTTCAAACAGTACGGTCTATATACAATCATGTACAACATTCAGTACGGGAATCAAATCCCTCGATAACAGTACAGTAAAACAGTAAACAGTTTATACAATTATACAAAACAGTCAAGAGACAAGTGGGGGACACAAAAACACCCCAAGCCATAGCATGGCGTCTCGGAACCTCGCAGTGAGGCACATAGGCTGGCTTGACAAAACTGGGGGACTAACCCACGCTCCTAGCTCCGGTCTGGCTGCTGAGAACCTACATATATATATATAAACAGTGAGCTAAAGCCCAGTGAATAACAATAAGTGTAAAGAGGTTATGAATGAATGTCCTTACAGTAATGAAATCAATTCATTATACAGTATTTCGATCTTTCAATATTTCAGTCAATCAGTATTTCAATCAATCAATCATATGTGGTACATCCATTAGCCTATAAACAGTAGGTCCAGGAGGACCGGGTCTTAACAGACCCAACAGTAGTGATGGCCATCAGTCAGTAAACAGTATGGTTCCACAAGGGAACCGACAGAGCTCTGTAACAGTCAATAACAGTAGGTGCTAAGGATGCCACAGTACAGTTCAGAAATAAAGGACATACATTCATTCAATAAACATTATCAGTTCAGTAAACAATTCAGTTCAGTATTCAAAAGATAACCATTTGAACATATCTTTACACAATCTGTTACTCACAGAGATTGGGCTAATAGCAGCTAGCGCGCGTCCCCGAAAGCCAACCCTAAACAGTCAATAAATAGAACACACACTAAGTTTCACAGTCGGGAAGGATGATAATTAAATCCCTAAATTTCCTCGGTGTGGTTCTATGTCTAAATCCTCATTAAGATGCCTTAAACTAGGCCTAAGAATGCCTAGGATGAGATGAGGATGCAAAAATACACTTGGAAGGCATTTTTCAAAAGTTGCTGAAAATAGGAGCCTCGCTCGAGCGAGCCTTCCTTCGCTCGAGCGAGCTTCCAAAATCAAAGGCTTCGCTCGAGCGAGAATTCCTTCGCTCGAGCGACCTGCATGAATAGTAAAAGTACTGGTTGCTGGATTTTTACGCGCGATACCACGCTCGATGCTCGCTCGAGCGGAGCCCTGAATAAAGGTGCTCGCTCGAGCGAGGAATCCTTCGCTCGAGCTCGGAAGCAAAATCTGGAATTTCCAGATTTGTCTCCCAAGTTCGAACCAAGCATTCAACCATCCAAAACTCAACCTCTTGGGCCCAAATTCTGGGAAAACATTTCAAACTCATAGTACAACAAGTTTTAAAGCTCAATTTATGAATTCAAGCCCCAAAGGTTGGTCAATTAAATCCAACATTCAAACCCATTTTCAAGAACAATTTGAAGACATGCAATGCATGAGCTTTAAATCAAAACCAAGCTTCAATTCTTGCTCTAATGAGCTCTAATCTTTGAAAACAATGTGGAAACATGGTCTATAATAAAAACATGGACATGCATGTACAATGTAACATGAATTCGACTTCAAAATGCATCAATTCAAGCATGCATGTAACCATGGAACTTCAATTCAACATGTATGAGTAAAATCATGCCTTGACTTCTCTATAACCATGATTCTTGCAAGATGAAACTTAAAGACAACAAGAAGACAATAATTTCCTTACCTAGAGTGTTGATTTCTTGCCTAGAAGTTCAATTTATGCACATACACTTCAATCTTCAAGTCCTTCTAGCAATTTTAACAATTTGAGCTTAATTCCCTCAAGATGAACTCTCTCTCTATCTATCCTCTTGTTTGGTCGGCTAAGAGCAAGAGAAATGGCTGATGAAATGAAGTTGGTCAAGAGTAATACAATTCTCTAATGTGTTGTCTACATGGCCCACTACCAATGGCAATATCGTAATTAAGCCCAACTTGACAATTAATTCATTTAAATCTAATTTAATCATTCCTAATCAATTTTCAGATAAATATATCATTAAATCACAAATATTCTGCTGATTCCAAAACACTAAACGGTTTCTAATTCGGCCGCCGATAAGGCCTTCAATTCACAGTTCAAACATAAGAATTCAAACAGATAATCACATAAGTCAACAGATACAATATACAATTCAATAGGTAAACTCATTCAATTTCAGTTTCAGTTTCATTCAGTCTGTCCAGTAGTTCCTCCAATTCACTTATCAGTCATTATCAGTTCAGTTTAGCATTAATCAGTATATAATTCAGTGGTTAATCAGTAATCAATACGAGGGTTGTTACAGGCAGGGAGACTTACTTGGTGGCTACTGGCGAGCCTGGGAGGTACGTTCTGTCTTCTTAATTTACATTTCTGCTCCTCATTAATTGTTCATTGCACACACACGGCGCACTTTACATCCTGTATTTTGCACTCAGCATTTTGTATTCACATTCTGCACTGTTTTCCACAGCTATGGGTCTATATATATTTTTCGACATTAGCCCCGGAGATGGTGGTGGCAGGGCCCCTCATGACCCCGTATTCCTTGGTATTCGAGGGTGAGCACCGACCGAGACCCCGAGAGACTCTCCTATATCTGCGACAGTACTTTGACACCGTGCGAACGACAGAGGTATTTCAGAACTCTCAGTTTTTTGCCGTTTTCATCTTTGATTTGCCTTGTATATTCCCGATTTCTGATTGATTCATGCACTGGTTATCCGCAGATCACGTGGCAGCCCTGGGCAGTCTTGGGCGATGGTCTCCGATTCCAGTATGCCGGAGGATCGGGCACCTCCCAGTACAGGATCCTGCTCGAGGGACCGGTTGGTAGAGCATGGTTTCTGGGGGAACGTTTCCTGCGTCAGGTGTGGGGATACCTTTCTCAGGATCCTCCTGCAGCACCTCCAGCCACTATGCGGACTGCTGATAGACTTTCTACCCAGGAGGTCATTAGCGCTATGCAGGGCACCGATGCTTTGCTACATCTTACAGAGGGAGACTACGCCACTTATCGTCACACATATCTGATGCCTCCCTTGACAGGAGTGCGCGCTCCACCACTGAGGTCCTCTGGTGTACCATCTTCGAGTCGGGCTTGTGCTACAGATATCCCCTCCTCCAGCAGGGCTGGTACGTCTCGAGGTGGGGGCGGATTCATTCCCCCGATCCCTCCGACTCTTCATCATCCCGGGTGGCCAGACATGCCGACCGAGTTGATGAGGTGGCAGTATGGGACTACTTCTCCGATTCCGATCCCTATAGAGCCTCCGATGTCTGGTCACAGATATGTCAGAGACCCTGATTCACCACCGGTATGTTTTACAGCTTTGATTTATCAGTCGGATATTTGGACATCCATTCCTTTACTGATAGTTTTGCATTTGTGTCTGTAACCTCCAGTTGAGTACATGGATGAGATACTTGGGATGCTGGCCTCACTTGAGGGGATGGTCCTGCGTAGAGAGGCGCAGTTGTTCATGGACTTCCAGGTACCCTTTTAGTTTTCTGGTATTTACCATACTCCTGATGATATGCTGATCTTGAACATTCTACTGCATTGATAAGCTGTTTGTGTAGAGCACATCTGACACACACCTTACTCACATACTGTACTTTCATCTGGTTTTCATATTTGAACTGATGTATTGAACTTTTCATTTTCAGATGCCTCCTGTATATGCTCCGCCACAGGCTAGACCGCCTGGGCCTTCTCAGGGAGGTAGACCGTCTGGATCTTTTCGAGTTGCTGGACCATCTGGGCCGTCCCGAGGAGCTGGGCCATCTAGGCCTTCTCGAGGGGCTCGAGGAACGGGGTCGTCTCACAGACGTAGGGCTCATGTTATAGAGCCAGAGCCCGATGAGGATGAGGAGGGGGAGGTCGCAGACCGTCAGTCGGATACATCCGCTGAGGAGGAGGATTCCGGCCTTGGTTCCGGAAGTGGAGGCGAGGCTGAGGGGGATCCTGAGGATGACAGCTCCGACCCGGATGGTGATGATGGTGCAGAGATTATCCCGCAGAAGAGGATGAGGGGGCCTCCTCATTCCCGCTCCCGAGGGCATTGATGCTGTTTCCTGCTTTATTTTACTTTTTGCTAGTAGTTTGTAGCACTTTGCAGATTATCAGGCAGTTTTATTTCCTGTAAAACTCGTACCTTTATTTGTTGTAAAACATGATGGAATGAAACAGCTTTTGAAAAGGATGTTTGTATTTGAAATTTTTAGCATCGCAACGCATCATTTTGCACAAAATGGAATCGAATGAAATATGCGCACTGTGTATTCACCGAGTCAGGTAATGAGTCGACACAACAAAACAAACAACTCAACTCGCTAAGAAAAGACAAGATCTTAACAAGTTTACAACTCGATAAGCAAAATACAACAATGTTAACGACTCGATAAACAAGACTTAACAAAATTGCGTAAACAAAAAAAGTAACAACTCAAAACACCAAATGTGACAGCTCGACAAAACTTACAACTCGATAAACAAAACGACAACTCGATAAGCAAAACAACCACTCGATGGGCAAAACAAAGCGTACATTCAGATGATCTGGGTGATGGAACGCATCCGAAACTGAGAGAAATGGAGGCCTTTGACATTCCCGATGCATCGAGATGCCTCAAATTTCCTTCCGGAGGGTAAACAGGACCAATGAGCATGGTGGGCCCCATTTTGCTTTTGGAGAGCTATAAGTGGCCGGCCTGCTAGAATAGGTGGCCGGCCGGCCAGTTTTCTCTGCAGCCTCCAGAATTTTGACACTTGTCCCCTAAATAGTGTTTTCTCCTCTATAAAAGCTCCAACTTCGAGATTCATTCATTTCATCACTGTTTTGCACAAAAATAGAGGCATTTCTCTCAGAAAATCTCACATCTTGGATCTCTTCTCTAGATGGCTCGGAAAAGTTGAACTTCCGAGGTTTCGGCTTAAATGCACTATTCCTGCTGAGCCGCACTCCACTGCACCTTCCTTTCCTCCATGCCACGGCGAAGTTTTGGAACCTGGTGACGCACGTTTTCAGCTTCGGCGGTCAAGAGGTATGTCCCACTTTTGAAGATTTTCAAGTCTTGCTGGAATCCGAGCGCGGCGAGGAACTCTTGCCCCAACTCAACTTTGGCTATGCTCAATACTTAGGGCGGATGTGCGGGCTCTCCGCGCATGACGCTCGGTCCCTGATTTTTAACGGAATGTTGGATATCCCAAGTTTGGTCTACCGATTCTCCGATGCTGGTGACCGCAGCGACCATCAGTGGCAAGGCTTCCGACAACATGCTCTCTGTTTGTGCATGTTATCTCATTTTCTGTTTGCCTCAAGCTTTGGAAGATCCAGCGTTCGTCTGATTGAAGTTGCTCAAGGCTTGAAAGAGGGAAAGAGTTGCATCGCCATGACATTGGCCGAGACACTGATGGGCCTGGATGCCTTCTACCGTCGGGAGACAACCAGATTTGCAGGGAGTCCACTACTACTACAGGTAATGTTTCCCACCCGATCTCACATATGTATTTGCTCACATCACTCGGCCCTCAGGCTCAGTTTTTCTCACAAGACCCTTATCTTACTTTTCTCTCATCGCACATCTCTCTATTCTTTATTCTCTCATTTTTCATCCCTCCCCAGATATGGTTGATAGACAAACTGCAAGTTGTGGACTCTTGCCCTGCTTACTCAGCCCGCGGCTACTTCTTTCGACCACGCTTAGTCGACGCCCTTGATGAGGGATGGTGGTTTGAATGGATGTGTAATGTGTCAGCCGATCGCATTGCTTGGCGTTGCCCTTGGCTTAATCTCCCGGCGATGAGCTTCAGCATGTCCCGACAGGTCGGGGTTCGGCTGATCGGCTTGACTCACTGTGTATTCTATTTCCCATTCCGTATTCTGCGCCAGTTCGGCCGTGATCAGACTTGCCCACCAGAGGGAATAGAGTATCCGGCTACATTCCTGGTTCGAGGCGCACAGCTGGCTCGGCAGGCCGCAGCGTGGAGAATTAGAGAGCTCCTGGCCCCCGCCCCTACTTTTAGTTATGCTTTGTCTGACGAGTGCTGGGATTGGCTCAATGAGGAGGCACAGACTGGGCCTAGGTCGGCATCGGAAGCTTCAACCAGCTCTGGGAGGGGGCGTAGGGACACCTGACTTGACTATGCCCCAGATTTATTGCTTTATTAGTACTTTCAAGTTTTCGTTATGAATGTAATAAAAAGCAACTTCAATTGTATGCAAGAGCAGGAGAACTCTGTTTTGAAATCAATGAAATTGAAGGTTGTGGTACTGAAAATTTCCCGTTTTGGTCCAAAAATGGTCTTAGTTGTGAAAAGATTAATTTGAACAAAGTCAACTTTTATTAAAACTTTTCAAAACTATTTTTGATATGGATCAGAACTGGACACGCCTGAGATCTGTCACTGAGGTGCACAACTCCGGATCCTAGCAATTGGAAAGTTGCCCCTAGTCTGAATGGTACCACAGCACCTCCTGGCAACGGAAAGTTGCCCCTAGTCTGAATAGCACTGCACCGGAGATTACGATGAATGCTGATGGACAAGGATGACTGAGATGATCAAAATGAACAAAGTTGATCGGGGAAAATGTTTATGGCTGAACTTTAGGATGAAGCTGCCTACGTATCCCAAAGATGGGAATCAAGACTTACGTAGTTCAGGCTTAGGTTCGCTCGGATATTTTTACTCTCCTTTTGCGCTCTAACTTTTGCCAAGGCCGCCCTTTGCGGGTTTTCAAACTTGCAAGCTCAGTTTTTATATTTTTCATTTTTTGTGCTCTGAGTTTTGCCTAGGTCGCCCTTTCGGGTTTTCGGCCTAGCGAGCCTCTCAAGGGTAGTATTTCTTCAACTTGTCCATGTTGATCGGTTGGGAAAACTCTAAGCCATCCAGATCCATCAGAACCACAGCTCCACCTGACCAGATAGACTTGATAATGTAAGGACCAGTCCAATTAGGTCTGAACTTGCCCCTAGGGTCGTGGATGGGAGCTCGGTTGTCCTTGAGTACCAAATCTCCTTCCTTTAAATTCCTGGACTTAACCTTCTTGTTGAATGCCCGGGCGATTCTGCGTTGATAACCCTGAACATGGTACAGTGCTTTCAGTTTTCTTTCATCAAAAAGCATGAGTTCCTCAAATCTGTTTTGCTGCCAATCCGCTTCGGCTATCTGGCATTCAGCCAATACTCGTAATGACGGAACCTCAATCTCAATAGGTAGAATGGCCTCCATCCCATAAACCAACGAATACGGAGTCGCCCCAGTTGAAGTTCTGATTGAAGTTCGGTAGCCCCACAGAGCAAACGGCAGCTTATCTGGCCAGTCCCGGTAGGTTTCTACCATCTTCTGCAGTATGCGCTTGATATTCTTGTTGGCGGCCTCAACCGCTCCATTGGTCTGCGGCCGGTATGTAGATGACTTATGAAAAGCCACATTGTATTTTTCCAACAAGTCTATCACTTCCTTCTTGAAGTGGGAACCGTTATCTGAAATTATTTCGTTTGGGACTCCGTAGAGACAGATGATGTTGTTTCTGATAAACTTTGCAACGTGCGAAGCCTTCAACACCGCATAAGATTGGGCCTCAACCCACTTTGTGAAATAATCTATCGCTACCAAGATGAACTCATGCCCATTCGACCCCTTTGGCGTGACAGCTTCGATCACATCAATTCCCCAGACTGAAAATGGCCATGGCGAAGTCATGTTGTACAGCTTTGATGGCGGGATGTTCATGCGATTTGCATGGATCTGACATTTATGGCATCGCCGAACAAAACCAATACAATCCTCCTCCATGGTGGACCAGTAGTAACCTTGTCTGAGAATCTTCCGTGCTAGCATTACCCCATTCATATGTGCTCCACATTCCCCTCCATGGATGGCTTCCATTAGACTTTTTGACTCTTCGGCATCAACACACAATTTATGCATTCCCAGATGACCTCTTCTATACAGCTTACCCCCACAGATGATGAACTGAACGGCCAATCTTCTTATTGCCCTTTTGTCCTTGGCATTTACCCCTGGCGGGTATGCTTCCTTCTCCAAGAAATTCCAAACGTCGTAATACCAGGGGTGTTCGTCCTGAACTTCATCTATGGCTGCAATCGACTCATAGGCTGGTGCAAATTTCTGGTCAATGATGATTGGACGCATCCGGACTCCACATGGGATGTCTATCATGGATGATAGAGTTGCTAAAGAATCTGCGAACCTGTTGTTCTCTCTTAGTAGATGAGTAAAACTTAGCTTCTCAAACCGAGGAATTAGCAAATCCAGGGTTTGGTGATACATCATCATCTTTTCCTCTTTTACTTTCCAGTCTCCTTTAGCTTGAGACACAACGAGGTTCGAGTCCCCAATGACGTCCAGCCGTCTTGCCCCTAGTTCCATGGCTGCTTCTAGGCCAGCGATGCACGCCTCATATTCTGCTTCATTGTTCGAGACTTTGAACCGGAGTTTGAAGGCTAGAGGGATACGGGAATTGTCGGGTGCTATCAGCAACACTCCTATCCCATACCCATGTTGATTTGACGCTCCGTCAAAGTACATCGTCCAAGTTTCATCGTCGATATACAAAATGGCTTCATCTGGGAACAAATACTCCACTGCTTCATCCCCCTCAACCGGATGGTCGGCAAGGAACTCTGCTACTGCTCTTCCCTTCACTGACTTGCGTGTGACATACTTGAGGTCAAATTCGGAGAGCAACAGCAACCAACGAGCTAGCCTACCCGTAAGCGCTGGTTTCTCGAAAAGATATTTGATGGGATCGAGTCGTGAAACCAACATTACGGAGTGAGCTAACAAGTAGTGCCGCAGCTTCCTGGTAGCCCATACCAGAGCTAAGCACGCCTTTTCCAGCAGTGTATATCGGGTCTCGTATTCCAGCATTTTCTTGCTTAAATAGTAGATGGCTTTCTCCACCTTGTCTTCTGATTCTTGAGCAAGCATGCAGCCCATCGTGGTCTCTGTCACTGACAGATACAAAATCAACGGTTTCCCCGGTTCTTGTGGCGATAAAACGGGCGGGTTCTGTAGATACTCTTTAATCTGCTCAAACGCAGCTTGACATCGGCCGTCCCATTGGAACTTCTTTCCTTTCTTCAGGAGACCAAAAAGTGGTTCACAAGTCAAGGTTAATTTTGAGATAAACCGTCTTATGAATTGCACTTTACCCAGAAAGCCTCTCACCTCCTTTTCAGTCCTTGGTGGGGGCATTTCTAGGATGGCCTTGATTTTGGAAGGGTCGACTTCGATGCCCCTTTGTGTAATCAGAAACCCCAGCATTTTTCCCGCTGTAACACCAAACGTACATTTTTGAGGGTTCAGCCGCAACCGGAATTCCCTGATCCTTTAGAAAAACTTATGCAAGGCGGTGTAGTGGCCCTCTCTTTCTTTGGACTTGACAATCATGTCGTCCACATACACCTCAACCTCTTTGTGGATCATATCATGTAATATTGTGGTCGCGGCCCGTTGATAAGTAGCTCCAGCGTTCTTCAACCCAAACGGCATTACCCTGTAGCAGTATGTCCCCCACGGGGTGGTGAATGCAGTCTTTTCCCTGTCTTCTGGTGCCATTACTATCTGGTTGTATCCTGAGAAGCCATCCATAAATGAGAGCAATGCATGCCCTGCTGTGAAATCTACCAACTCATCGATGTGCGGTAAGGGGAAGTCGTCCTTCGGACTAGCTCTGTTCAAATCCCTGAAGTCCACACACACCCGGATCCTGCCGTCCTTCTTCGGCACCGGAACAATGTTGGCCAACCAAGTCGGATATTCAGATACCAGCAGAAAGCCTGTGTCGATTTGCTTGGTGACCTTTTCCTTAATCTTGAGAGCCCAGTCCGGGCGGATCCTTCTGAGTTTCTGTTTGACAGGTCGAGCCTCGGGGTCAAGGGGGATCCGATGCTGTACAATCTCAGGATCGATTCCAGGCATGTCTTCGTAGGACCACGCGAAAACATCTTTGAAATCTTTTAATAAAGCGACTAGTCACTCGCGTTCCTCCGAAGACAACGTGGATCCGATCTGGACCAGCCGCGGGTCCTCCTCAGTACCAATGTTCACGGTAATGATTTCATCCATTAATGATTTAACAAATCTCTCTTGCTCTTGCTCAATTAAACGTTGTAAAACCGGAGGAACTTCGTCCTCTTCGTTTTCATCAAAATTTTGAAAGTCTGAATTAATGCAATAAATTAGGGGCACAGAAAAGTACTCGGAAACCACAGATAGTTCATTCTCATTAGGCACTGCCAGATCGTCCAATTCATCGGTTACAACAGACTCAAATGAAAAGAAAAAAGACGACCTAGACAGGACTGTGGCATCCGGGTTAACATCCCCAGGAGTACCAGACTCAGACTCAGTCGAGCTGGAACCTGATTTCGACTCACAAGACTCGGTGGAATCAGATTCCGGCTCACTACCTGACCCGGTGCTGCTGGACAAAAATCCCTCCTCGTACTGCCAAGTGAGAGAGGGTGCAATAGATGCATCCAAGATAGCTGCTGGTTGGCTCGCAGCCGTTTCATCCCCAATCATGGAAACCTCGGAGTTATCCCCCAAGCACTTATGGTCGATCGGAGGATCAGAGAGTAGACATGCCAGCGCTACCCCCATTTCAAATTCTGTGCCCTCAGGATCCACTGCCCTACACTGCTCAACCTCAGCTGATGGGTCCGTCTGTTCTTCGGCAACATCCTCCCCGGGTAACTGCAGGTTGAAGAAGATCTCGAAGTCGGGCACGCGCTTCTTCTCCGCGTTTATCCACGGCTCTGGGAAGCCGCAAAACGGAAAGTCCTCCCCCTCCCGGACGAAGCGTCCGTTCAGGGTACCCTGAATGGGCCTATGCATCAAGTCGAATGGCTTCCCAGCCTGCTTTGCTCTGGCTCTTCCGGCCATTTCTTTCCCTTTCCTCACCCAGTCCTCTTTGGTGGGCAAATAACCCAGTCCAAAGGTATGCGGGTTGTGTGGCACTTCGGCCAATGTTGCGACGCCTTTCCTGCCGCTCCTTCCTAATCCCATCCCGGGGATGTGTTGTAGCTTGTTCATGAGGTAGACGGATTGAGCACTGACGTACATACCTTCATTCACAGCCATAATGTTTTGCACAACCCGGGCCTCGGCCTGGGTAAATCCTGATATAAACACGTCCTCCATGCCGTGCTCTATTTCTAGGACTGGTGTAGACACCTCCGGAGGGGGATGGATCGATGAATTCCCAAACACAATGGCTACTCCCTTTCCACAGGGGTATTTCACCATTTGATGCAGAGTAGACGAGACGGCCTTCACCTGGTGTAACCACGGTCGCCCCAAAAGCAGATTGAAAGTTGCGGGGACCTCCAAGACATGGAAATCTATCTCGTGCTGTCCAGGCCCAACCTTGGTTTGGATTTTGACAGTCCCCATCACCTCTCGACTTGTATTATCGTATGCTTTGATCACCTGAGTGGTTGGGACGAAGTCTGCGGGCTTCAACCCGATTGCATATGCTGTTCTGGCTGGGCAGACGTTGATGGCAGACTCGGTATCAACAAGTACCACCGATATCCACTTGTCTCTACATTCCACGGAAATGTAGAGAGGTTTGTTATGATTCACGCCCTCAGGCGGCAGCTCTTTGTCCGAAAAGGTTAATGCCGGGGAACCCCCTCCCGGAAAAACCAGCCCGACCAGTTGCTCTGGTGTAGTATCGATTGAGAGTTTGGCCTTGTCCATGGCAGATAGGACAGCCTGTCTGTGTACCCGTGAAGCCATAAGCAGTCCCCAGATGGAGATGTCTGCTTGTATCTTCTTCAACTGCCTCAGCACAGCTTCTTCTTCAATTTGTCTCTCTCTCTGTTTCTCAGCTTCTTTGTCTTTACCAGATGCTTCTGGTTGGTCTAGGTGCGGGGGCTTGAAGTACCGCCCACTCCTGGTCATGTGGTCCACCTCATCGAGGTACCAGGTGCTGTCTGGTTGATTTACTTCCCAATCTTCGTCTGTGTGGGCAAGACATAAGTCGTCGTCTTCCCACCACATCCTGTTAGCATCCAAAAGACACCTGTCTGGTTCTGGCAAATGTGTACTCTCAGTACCTTCATCCCATATGCTCACAGCATTGTCCGTTCTTGTGCCCACAGCACTCTCAGCCCCTTCATGGGCTTTTGCCTTTCTGATTCTCTCGGAATCCCAAAACTTCTCCTATTTTGTCTGCGTTGCTGCAGTTTGTTGTTCCATTGTCTTTGCATCCACAATGCTTAAGTCCCGAGCGGAATTCTTTGTACCGGCGCTCTCCGGCAATCCATTCTGACTCTCGGCCCTTCCGGCTACAGTTGATACCTTCGCCCCTGCCGGGCTCTGCTCTGGCTGAAACTCCACAATATCAGGCTGATCATCTAACCACCCGGTGGCCTCCGCCGACTCCTCATATTCAAACCAGTTGATTGTTGTATCTCCTGATTCTTGGTCGTTGAAGAACTGGAGGTCGGCGAAGTCCTCCTCCACTGTTGCTAGATCATCTGCCCCCTGTTCAAGTCTGTCCCCCTGAATCATGCACAGTTCAGCTTTTTCTGGCAACCCCACACTCAGCTCAGACCGGCCCACTGATAAAATGTATTCGCTTGGATCATAGGCTCCCCTAGCGTAATTCCCAGACCGCTTGACCCCAGACTCAACAACTCTGTTCTCCTCTGAAACCCGCCTTATTCCGTCTTCAGTGGTCACCACCTTTGACTCGGATTGGGTTGTGAAGGTGTCCAACATGCACAAGTCAGTGCAGTCGGGAAGGATCACCTCCGGCTTGGGTAGGTGGGAGGGAGTAATGTAGATACTAGGATCGTAGGATACGACCCCAGTTTGGATGAGGTTGACTCTTTTGGGTGGTGGATCTTGGTTATGGGTAGGGAGTGGGTTGGTTGTGACGTTGGGTCTTTCGGGAGGTAGAATAATATTTTTGTCGATGAGGTCCTGAACCTCGTGACGCAGCCTGAAACAATAGTCAGTATCATGACCGTGCTGCTGGTGGTAGGCACAGTATTTGGCTGGGTTGTGAGAGGGGGGGAGTGGATTTGGTGGCGGCCTCGGCTCCAGGGGTTTTAGATGTCCCTTTCTAATCAAGACCCCCAGAACCTTGGACAAAGGCATGTATAGTGGAGTAAAGGTTCTTTGGCCTCTGGGCTGGAATCTCGGGGCTTGGGTACTGCTCCCGGATGTACTGGAAAAGGGGGTGGCCGCCATGGGCCTTGGCTGGGGAGGGGGATTGGTGGTGACCATACTGACCTCCGAAGTCCTTGTGTTTGCAGCGCCACTCGGGCCTGCGTTGTTATTGCGGTTGAATGTCCTCCGGGGTTGCTCCCGGTCCTGGTCAATCAGACCTTGCTTCATCGCATCCTCGATCTGTACCCCCATCTCGTGTAAGTCTGAGAAGGTGGGAAAGGGGAGTACGATCATCTTCTGCATGAGTTTTGGTTGGAGATTGCGCACAATCATCCTAATTTGATCTTTGTCTGTAGGCCTCAAGGTCATCATCGATGCCTTTGCCCTCCATCGAGTTACGAAGTCTAAGAAAGTCTCCTTGGCCTCTTGCCTCGTCGTTTCGAGATCACGAGTTGTAATCTCGATCTGTGTATTATACGAGTACTGTGCAACGAAGGCCTCAGCCATCTCATCCCAGTTTCTTTTCACGTCATCTTCTAGCTTCGCGTACCAAATGGCTGCCACACCCGACAAAGTTCGGCCAAACAGGGAAAGCTTTTGTGGTCGGGTTAGGCCCATTGGCCGCAGGATGTCTGAAAACAGCCGGAGATGGACCATAGGATCCCCTGACCCATCAAAACGATCAATCTGTGGCATCTTAAATCTGTCTGGCAATGTTACGGCCACGTCGGTGTACCCATCTTCGATGTCTGGGATGGCCTTTACCCCCTGAGACTTCTTAAAAAGCTTCTCCAGTTTGCTCAATTTCAGAGCTGTGTGGTCTACCTCGAACTCGAATGGAGAGTCCGGGTGATTGGGTGTAAGATTCTTGGACAGTTGAGGCAGAAGCGGGGGCGGAGCCAGCCCCGTTGGGTGGCCTGTGTCCTCTTGAATATTCTGGACATTGGGTAGGGTGTTCTGGGTGTTCAGGGGGGTATTCTGGGGATTTGGCAGGGTATTCTGACCAGTGGATGCCTGCTCGGGTAATGGAGCTTCGGGTGGAGGAGGAGCTGGGTGTGAGGTTGATGTTTCGGTTTGCTGCTGGAGCCTGGTAATGAGCTCAGCCTATTGGGCCATAACTGTAGCCTGTTGCTTAGAAAATTCCGCTTGGTGGATGGCATCCTCTTGCATCTGTCTCATGCTCTCTTGCATTTGGCGCATCATTGCCTCCATCCCTGATGTATTCGGTGGATCCATCTGAATGACCGGTAAGTGTATCTCTATAGTGGAAACAGAAACCTCAGTCCGACTGTTTGCTGTTAAAGTAGACTGTTGCCCCGGTAATCTCTGCTCTGACACACTGCGCCTCCTCGGCCTTCTTCTAACAACCGGGGGTAGAGAGTGGAACACTGGATGTCCGTCAACCAGATCCTCGGATCGAATGAGTCGGCGACCTCGTGTCCAAAGTGCTTGGGGTATATCTACGGGTTCGGAAGCAATTGTGCTACAAACCCCTGCCCTAGCAAAAAGATAAATAAAGCGAAAAGGAAATAAATAACCAGAAAAATGGACAGCATAACAGTTTAAATTAAATACACAACACACAGTCGGGCATACAACACACGGTTGATAAGCTGGGTATACACTGTCCTCGATCACTGATTACTGTCCCTATGTCACTGTCCCCAAAACTGAATCCGGTATCCGCGGATAACTGATTCTCAGATACTGACTGATGCCCGCAGGCGTGATGCCCAATCTCAAAAACTGATGCCCGCAGGCCTGATGCACAAACTTAGATACTGATACATGCATTCCCTGTAGAGACGCACTCTAACAAGCACATAGCAGATAAGTGAGAGCCAAAACACCCCTATGTTGGGGTTGGGTTTCCCTGTCCTATTTTGTCAGGAACTAGGGTTTCACTACGCACGCAGCGGCTTCAAACAACCTATAAACGGGTAAGCAACCTGTCCTAGCTTGGAATGGTCACTATGGATCCGAATATGCACTAGGTCGAATGGTCGAAAAGGGTGCCCCAGTAAAACCGGGGTTTGTGTTCCCATGCTGTCAGAGCCCAGAGCCGATCAGCCTTATGGTCATGCCTTGACAAGACAAGCCTCCGGCAAATCGTTCGGGAATGACATATGGCAAACACGGGGTCCTAGGCGCACCGATGCAAATGCAATGCAAAGAAACACACAAGTGTAGTCAAAACCAGATATCATGAGTTCGAGTCAAGTTCTCTAAATCCCCAGCAGAGTCGCCAGAAACTGTAGACGTCCCCGAACGCATCCTGGGGAAAGGAGTGCGAGTCCCCCCCGTTCTGGTTCGATATTGGGTCACTACAGTTCGAAGGACTCTAATGTCACGGTTCTTAATCTCGAACCAAAGAGTCTAAATCCGGCAAATCGTTTTGAGAAAACAGATTTTTTTGAAAGAAGTGCCAAACATGGACTGCTTTGCCAGATACAGAGTCGCCACCTAAATATTTTTTAATGGGAAATTTAGGAAACCCTGACTCGGTGCCAAAGGCCACGTGTCCGTCATCACCAAAGTTACCTCGGCTCGGGAACTTGGGTACGATTGGGGAAGGTCACTTCGTGAGCACCCCCGCTCGCCCGGTCAAAGACCGGCCTCTACTAACCATGATATCTTATTTTGAAAACATTGTATGTTCTTATTCCGGTTATTAGCCTAGGTTACTATGTGATGCGCACAGCATACAAGTATAGACTAAGTCGCCTGAATTGGAACAAAACATTTCATGTTTGTTTTTTGAAAGATGGTTTGCTACCCGCAGGTAGGCTTAAGATGCAGATTTTGCCACCCTCGGGTGGGCTTAGAAAACATGGTATTGCCACTATCTAGTGGGCTTAAAACAAACATTTGATGAATTGTCCCAATCCAAATAACACAACCTCCACCCACAGGCATTCAGGCAGTTATATCATATAAGCAAATAGCCTCATGGCAAGCATGCTATCATGGCAACACTCACACGCATGCAAGGATGCTAAAGCATAAAACTTACCGAGTACTCCAAGCCAAAACAGAAACTACATTAGAAATCATGCATGATCCTAAGTATGCAGAAATGCTTAATGCAACACATGCAAAAATGCAATTATAGCAGGCTCGGCTATTCTAAACATGGTATATGGAATGCTACAACTAACACGTATTCAATTTGGAATTGAAATACAAATGCAGTTTGTATGATGCGCCGAGCCCGGTGCGTGCAAAACAGATGAATGATGCAAACATGCTGTCATACTGTATGCTAATTGAAATATGTCCTATATCTAACCATCATAAGCAGATAAATAAAAGGGAAGAAAGACGTGGGGTTGGAAGACATACATCACACTCACCCACACTTATTACAATTATGCCCTCGCGCAGAGGGTCCAAATAAATATACAGTCCCAAATGAAAGAATAATACAGTCCAAATATTACAGTCCGAATAATATACAAATTCCTAATTAATTAATAAATTAAACTAAGAAAACTGTAAACTGGCATGCAAGCCAGGGACTGCCTTGATTCTGATGAATGATGTACGTTGGAGCTGCCTTGCGCGGAAATCCACTGGGATGCCCCAATTAGCCTCTGTTTTGCAATGTTTCTCGAAAAGCGCGCCAAGCTTCGGAAGACCGCTGGTTCTGGATATGCTGCAACAGAGAGCAGGAAAGGGGCATAGCAATGTATTTCACAAATATATGCATGCCTCGACCCTCGTGCCACCAATCACGCATCTCGATGCATGATGGCCGAGGAGCCGAATTGCACAACTCAATATGGGATGAATGTATATGAATGTTACAACAAAACCTAACTCCATCATGGGTAATCCGGAGTGTCGGTGACTTGGGAATTGAGACCCGTTCCGTCACTCGGGGTGCGAAACGTGCCTCGTTTCCCGTGCCCGGGCTAACTCCTATTCCGAACACGATGCAATATGCATGATATGCGTGAAATGCAACTAATATGCAATCCTAACATGCGCAATGCTATGAAAATGAAATGTCTCAAAATACGTGCAAACGTGCACGCAAACCGAGGAAATGATCCTAAGGCATGAAATGGCATACGCAATGCAAATTGGACTTATACCAACACGAGAGAGCCTCAGCCACACTCACATAAGAAGCCGTGAGATGAAAAAGAGGTACCTCGAAATGCGTGCACACGGGTATGCAAAATGAGGAAATGGCATACGCAATGCCGTACGGGCTTACACCAACACGAGTGAACCTCAGTCACACTCACATAGGAGGCCGTGAGATGAAAAATGAGATGCCTCGAAATGCGTGCACACGGGCACGCAAACCGAGGCAATGGCATACGCGATGCAATGAGACTAAAATGACATACAGAATGCAAAATGGACTTATACTAACATGAGAGAGCCTCAGCCACACTCACATAAGAAGCCGATGGATGAAAATGAAGTGCCTCAAAATGCGTGCACACGGGCACGCAAACCGAGGCAATGGCATACAGAATGCAATGATGCTAAAATGACATAAAGAATGCAAAATGGACTTACACTAACATGAGTGAGCCTCAGCCACACTCACATAAGAGGCCGATGGATGAAAATGAAGTGCCTCGAAATGCGTGCACACGGGCACGCAAACCGAGGCAATGGCATACGGAATGCAATGATGCTAAAATGACATAAAGAATGCAAAATGGACTTACACTAACATGAGTGAGCCTCAGCCACACTCACATAAGAGGCCGATGGATGAAAATGAAGTGCCTCAAAATGCGTGCACACGGGCACGCAAACCGAGGCAATGGCCCTAAGGCATGAAATGGCATGGAAATGATATGCAAACATGCAAATGAATTTCAGCACTAAAATATGGGGGAAAACAGTCCTGAAAGATGGCAAAATGACACCAAATGCAAGGAATGGTCCCGAAATGCGAAATTAGGCACCCGAAATGGCCTATAGCTATACTAAACATGCATGATATGGACATGGAATGAAAACACAGTAGCAAGGCAGCCCCAAGACAAGCATTTTTTCAGTAGAAAACAAGGCCAAACAGCAATCATAGATAGGGCAACAATGGCATGCAAAAATAGGGGCCAAGAGAGGGGTATTGAAGTAGATGGTAAATTCAAAGCCCAAACAGAAAAATGCCCTTCTATAACACTGAAGAGGGGCCAAAAATATGCACATTTACAGTAGATGACAACCCCAAAAACAGTATGAAAACATGCTAGAAATGCCATGCAAGATTGAAGCCAACAAGAGGCTATAACATGAAGTATACAAATCACTCACCAAACAGCCAAAGACCCTTAATAATATATGTCAAGAAGGTCAAAATATGGCCATTTTCAGTTCTGATCATGGCCTAAAACAGAAGCTAGATAAGCCAAAAAGAGCATGCAAAAATGGGGGCCAAAGAGGGGTATAATGGCAAGTACAACATGGAGGCCCCCAAAAGTGTTGATCCCTTATACAATGTTGTAGAGGGACTCAAAATAAGCCTACTCACAGTTCATGGTACACTCCAAAACAATTTACATATAGGCCAAACAAATCATGCAAATTTACGGTAAATAGGAGAGATTATGAAGTAAGTGCAAGATAGGCGGCCTAAACAGGGTTGAGCCCTTCTTCAATGTTTAAGAGGGGCTCAAAATAGGCCCTCTTACAGTTTACATTATGCTCGGAAACAGATCAGACATAGGCCAAATATTCAATGCAAAATAATGGCATATAAGAGGATATTGAAACAAGTGCAAGATGGAGGGCTCAAACAGGGTTGAGCCCTTGAACAAACATGAAGAATAGCTCAAAATAGACCTAGTTTCAGTTAAGGTCGGAGCTCAAAACAATAAGCAAATAGGCTTAAGAAATGAGGCAAAAATGGGCTACAAAAGAGGGAAAGTGAGACTTACCCTTGTAGACAAGTCTTGGCTGCCTTTTGCTTGAAGAATGAGAGCCTCTTAGCTGCTGGAAAGCTCTCCTAGCTGCTGGAATGGAGTTGTGATGGTAGAGCTTCAAGATGATGAAGAAATGGCACCAAAACTTGAAGGAAATGAAGTTGTATGTATGTATATGCTCCAACCAATGCTTGTAATCTCTTCTCTTGAGTTGGGAGGGCACCAATGTAGACAAGAGAGGGAGAGAGGAATCCTTTGCCAAAATGGAGGGAAATGAGCTCTTATTTCCCTCCAAAAGGTTCCCCCGGATCAGATATTTTTGGGGGAAAATCAAAGCACAGCTGGAATGCACACAACCTGGGGATGCTGGCCGGCTGGGTGTTTTTGCTGCAGGTGGCCGGCCGGCCACCCCCCATGGCCGGCCGACTAGGGGTCAAAAGGGTCAAGTTGAGTTAATGGCCAGCCACCAGATATTGGTGTCCTCCCAGGTGTCCTCAACACAATCATGTGGTTCAAATTTGGAAAATGTAAAACAGGAGAGAGAACAAGCCACTTTTAGGAGGGGTCCAAAAGGTTCAATTGGAGTTACTGGCCGGCCATATGTTTTTAGGGTCCTCCCATGTGTGTACAACACAAATATGTGGTTTGGGCTTGAAGAAAATGGCCCTAGGGTGTTCAACATTAGCCCGGAAGTGAGAAAAACGGGCGTCGGAGGGCGCCGGAGAAGCATAACTGGTTGCTGAGATAATTGATGGCCTCCCACCCTTCAGTGACCTTCCTGGTGATAAAACAGAGGTACCTGCCAAAAATGAACAAAAATCAATGCAAAACGAATGCTCGGGGGCCAAAACACGCACTTTGGGGTCTCGAAAATAGGCCGTTAAGCATCGAAAGTGGCATTCAGCCACGAAGTGGGTCTCTCAGGCCCCAGTGTCCCTTGAAAGGGAGTAAATAAGATGTATGCCAAAAATCGGAGGAATCAGAGATGGTTAGACGGTCCCGAACCGAGGCACACGGCCTGACGGCTCCGAAAACCGGGAACCGGGCTCCGAAATGGGCAAAATGGCCTACGGGCACGAAATGTAGCCCACGACCACTGAGAGATAGTCTACGGGACCTCTCCCTCCCCTCAGGAAAGAAAACAGAGAAAACCGAGTCTGGTTCGCAAACCGAGACAAGGCATAGAAGAGGGTTCGGAAGTCCGGAGGCAGGGCGCACGGCCACGACTCTGAGACTTCTGAACGAGCACAATATGCAACATCACCAAGTGCTCAATCGGTGACGTCTGAGTCTTAAGGTCGGTCAAAAATGGGGTGTCTACAAGTGCACTTTATAGAAAACAGGGTCGCGCAGACTGCTTGAGCGCACATTTCATTGCTCGAGCGGTGTGACTAAAGGCAGTGCGAAACACATAGGCTGACCGCTCGAGTGCAACTTTCACTGCTCGAGCGGTAAAACTCTATTCCCAGAAGTGCAGGCACTCTGCAAAAATATTGGATGATCTATTTCTTCGCTCGAGCGCACAAATGACAGCTCGATCCCCGACATAGTCAGCGAAGTGGCAAACATGAAAGAATTAAGATCACAAACTTCTCTGCAAGGCACAATTCGGATTGAATTCACATCTAAATACTCATAGCCTCACTGAAATAAAAGATCGAATAAAATTACAACTAAAATGAGTTTTGTCAAGCGGGATTGCCAATAACAAAAATCTAACATAAGTAATATGTGATCACCATGTGACCACACCACCTGCTTGCTTGTCTTTTGTTTCTTCTAACAATTATAAAATATAATATGTAAAATATTTTATGTTTATAGATTAGGTTGAAATCCAGACTTGAAATCCACAAAGTACCTATATAAAGGCCTTAAGGAAAAGAAAAAAGGGACACATATTACTTAGAATATATTTGAAATTAAGAAAGAAGTATGGTTCTCAGACTTTCTTAGAGCAAACAATACTTTAGTAATCTAACAGTCTACGGGCATCCATTTCCTTGTAAATTTTTGTTCAATAAATAAAAAAGTTTTTCATTTTTAGAAAAGAGTGTGTTACTACAATATGTTAAGTTATTGATCTTAGATCTCTTACATAATCAAAGAAACAACTTATGAAGTTACGGTCTGAGGTAGGAAATGAAATAGATCTGTGTTGAGCCTGATCTAAGGAAGGAAAGGTTGAGGTTATAGTCACCTCTGTAAACTGGAAGCTTGCCAACGCCAAAGCCCTACACTAATTACGTTTAGGTAATGATCAAAATCTTTAGATACTGTTTTTATTTTGGAAGCATAATGGGGCCTAAAATCAAAACATCTTAAAATTACAAAAAATAATAAGTTTTTCCTTTTTATGAGTTTTTATCACCACTTTTATATTCAAGATTTGTTATTAGATCGTAATCAATTTGGGATGATCTAAATAAGTGCACTTTTTGACTTTTTATGAAATATGAGTTGGGTATGGGTTGGGTTTGAAATGATATGTTAGAGAGGTGATGTGACTTAAAGAAGATGATGTGACTTAAATAGGATAGTGACTTTTTGACTTTTTAACTTTTTTAGATCATGCCAAACAATTGTAAATTGTCAACAACGTCGTAATTTTTTACAAAATTTACTAAATACTGGTGTTGTTAAATATATAGAATTTATGAGAAAAAGAATTGATAAAATATCTTAAGAAATTGTATATTATCAACAACAAGCAAGTTTAGTATCCTAAAAAAAAAAATTTAAATTAAATTAAAGAAAATAATTTCTACATCATTGCCACTTACCAAAACCACATCCTTTGGGCACAGTTGCACTACTAAAAATTGAGGCAATCCCTAATTTCTAATGTGTAAGGCCATTAAAATAGAATTTTGATGTCAAAACAGTATAAACAAAAATTCTATTTCCATACATTTAATTATCTCAGTGCGCATCTTTTCTCAATACACACACTTATTAATTTCATTATTAATTAATTTTCTTAATTCACACACTAAAAGTTACAATTATATCATTCACTCATAATCATTGTATACACATCACTTAACTCTCATTTCTACACACTTATTGAAATGAAGTGAAGACAAAGTCCTCCATTGAAGACTTTCATTGAAGACCCTATTGAACGTCCATTAAAAATACCATTGAAAACTCTCTAAAATATTGTTGAAGATGAGGCATCTTTTCATTTTGCTATTGCATTTACCATTTTCTGATCTCTGTGTACTCCATTGCCATAAAACCATCGTTTTTGTTTGTTTGCTTGTTTGTTTGTTTTTTGTTTTATTTTATGTTTTTCGGTTTGGAGATTTCGGCATTGGTTTTCTAAAATTATATATTTAATTCAAAACTTAAATTCCGAATAAAAGTGATTAGTTCGACAAATTTGTTCCCAAAAAAAAGAACTTTCGACAATTGATGTCCGAATATAATGAAATAATTTGGCATTGGTTGTTCGACTGAAATTCGCGAAAGGAAAAAAAAAAGTAATGCACAAAAAAACTAATATCTTCATCACCAATAGAGTATAAATCTCAAGATTAAAACAATATAAGAGTTGTTATGAGAGTATTGATTTGCAAGCAATAGAGGAGGATAGAGTATATAGCAAGCAAAGTAATAACAATGGAAAAATTAGGGTTTAGTTTTTTTTACTCAAAAAGTGTACATTGAGATTTCTTTTGTTTTTAAAAGATGTGTACGAGAATATTTTTATATAATATTATGGGTGCTAGTAGATGTCTATTATAGTCATTTTAATTTAAGATATAATTGTCATTAAAATAATATTTTATTAAATATATACATTAAAATAATTAGATGTATGAAAATAAAATGAGTGATTCTACTTACACCACTACTTTACATCTTTACACCCTCCATATAAGTTTTTTTTCCCCTCTAATTTTATCCATGTGTGAAATTACCTTTAAGGACAAAATATTAAAATTAAATATATTTTGTTATCTCCTTACACCCCTTGGTCTTCAATCCCTACTCCTCTTTTTCCTTTCATAATTTTTCTTCTTTGTTATACATCTCTTTTCAAAAAGTGAGAACCATAGTATTTTGATCATTAAAGAAAGCAATGGATGAAGAAACAGTGGTGAAGAACCATCATAAAAGTGAAATGTTGAGTTTTTTTTTATTATTTATTTGGTAGGTTTTTGTTTCATTGTTTTGGACTGATGTTCGACTTTCGTTCGGTGGTTTGAAATCTAACAAAATAAAATAGTTCGGCATCACATTGCCGAACAAAAAATATAAGTCTGGTAACCAATTACCGAATAAAAGATACATTTTCGGTAACCCTAAACCAAAATTTTTAAATTTGTTCAGTTTCTCATTACCATGTATTTTTAGTTTCATTTTTTTATTTTTTTGCCTGGAAGGATTATACTTATAGTCATTGCAACAACGCAAGTACTGCAATATTAGTGGACTCTAGTCATGAATTCATTACAGACGAGGTTTGTTAATTTTTATTTATTTATTTTATGAATACGATTTTTTTCTTATTTTTAATTTGTATTGAGTTTTATTAATAATTTGACGTATAAATGTATTTATTATCTTTAGATTTTTAGTAGTTGTGAAGCATTAATTAAATAGGCTTCTGATGTTGGGAAGAAGACTAGATTTGTCATTGTTATAAAGACATTAGATGTGGGAGACAATGATAGAAAACCAAGATTTACACTTGCTTGTAAAAGAAGTGATTACTATAGAGACAATAGGAAGATCAAGGGGGAACGATTGAGGTTGACAGGTTCTAAAGAGTGTGAATGTCTATTTCTATTAAGAGGGGAAAAATTACTTACAAATTACCAAGATGAATTGTGATAACATGTTTGATTGATAGATGTAAACAATGACAGATTTTATGGATACTTTATGGATATTCGTACACTTGATATTTTTATGAATAATTTTATGGATACTTTATGTATGATTTTATGGAGGCATATTTGATTTATGAATTTTTTTATGGATGCTTTAAGGAAAAAGTAAATCTTTCAATGTATAGCGACGGGGCCTAGGCAACTCTATTTTAGTTTGGCAACATGACACTAAAGTAATCTAATTTGTATAACTATGTATCACTAAACATGCACTTTACAAGTGACCCAAATTAATTTCTTGTTATCATCTAATTGGACAGCAATATAATGCTGGGAAAAAAAATATTATCCGGTAATATGGCACTTGAGTAATTCAAATTAACTAGCGTTGTATTACCGAACATGCCCATCACAAATTAAAAAATCATTGTTTGGAAAAAAGTGTCTCTATAAATATATAGTAACAAAATGTTCGAGAGATCTATTTTTTCCGACAGTATAACACCGGAATAATGTAAATTGTTTAGTACCGTGTTATCAAAATTAGTGATGTAAAGAGATGAAATAATTAATTTATAATTAGTTTTAAAAATATATTAGGAGTATAATGAAAATTATATTTTTTTTAGTGATATAATGAGATGAAATGTGTAAAAAAATTAAATAGTAATATAAGTGGGATCACCCAAATAAAATTTGTCCAGAATAACACTTTCCTTTCATTTTTCTGACCTATTTATCCTTTTTATTATATGTTAAACTGTTCAGTCAGAGAAAGAAATTGTGGGAGAGAGACGACAAATACCGAGAGATGTTAGGCTTTCTCTAACATTGCCGAATGGTCATTCCATCTTGTTCCTATCGTTAACCATCATCATCATCGTTAAGTTGGGCACATGTCTCATTACTACAATTTCAACCGTCATAATTGTTTTGGCTGCTATGAATATGTTGAAGTAAAATTTAGACTTTTTATAACAGAAGCTCTAGGTGTATAGACGACTAAATATAGGTCTGAATATAGAAATTGTGGTCCGACGTTTGACGATGAGTTAGAGCTTATCGATTGTGATTGTTATGGTGTCCTCTAATTGTCTAGGCAATCGTTTGGTGGAACAGTTTCTATATTTGATTATGTATTTGATTCTTTATATGCGTAATATTATTATTTTTATAATGTAATAAAAGTTCGTGTGTTTAAAATAATTTTTTTAATTAAATAAATAGTTGTGAAGAAAAATATGATTGATTTTTTGATTCAATCATTTGCTTGTTGTGAGTGTTCATTGTAAGATATATTATACTTTTTTTATAGTAAAATTTTACTTTTATGTATTTTGTTTGTGAACTCGTAGTGAAAATACATTTCTTAATTGATTGATAGTAAAATTTTATTGTGAATCATAATAAAATTTTACTATTTATGTTCATTTTGACTTTTATTATTATTATTTATTTAACAATTTCATAGTCAACTTGAATTCTATTTGATAAATCTTGATGAAAGAGTTATAAAAATATTAAATTACTCACTAAGAATATTTTAGTAATAGTGTTGTGTGTTAAACTTTTCAAAAAAAAAAAATTTTATGCTTATCTTTAATACATTAAACTTTTACTATAAATAGTTTTTGATCAAATTCCCCTATATATATAATAGAAATGGTCGTGTGTACATATCTGTCCATGTAATTCGTATTAGATTTAATATATATATATATTAAATGTAGTGCATAATTATCCATATAATTACTATTGGAATATGTTTAAAAAATTTAAAAATTGTGACATCAACGTTAACTCCAATCTTCTCTTTCAAGTAGATAGAAAATAAACAGATAAATTATATATAAAATATAAATAGTCAAATATATATAAAGTATACATAGCCAAGTATTGATGAGATGAGATTACCCATTGAAGTATAAATTATATATATATATATTAAAATAATGAATGGAAATTAATGATAGGTAAAGTGGTTGCAAAGTTGCAATTGTTTTTGTGAAGGGGTAGTAGTAGTACATCACATCTAGAGAGAGAGAGAGAGAGAGAGAGAGAGAAGGCGTGGGAGTTAAGATAAAAGGGGATTGGGTAGGGGGGGAAGAAAGGTGAAGGAGATGGAGGAATAAGGAGGAGGAGGAGGATGGATGGTAAAGGATTGGTGGGAATTAAAATGGGCCGGGGCGCACTGACTCAACAAAAACAAAGACTAGGAGCACAAAAGGGCAGCCATTTTGTTGTCAAAAAAATATAAAAAAATCTGCCTAAGAGGCTGCCCCCACCTCAACACTCACTCACTCACCCCATCATCATTGCCATCAAGAAAGCGCTCTCTCACTCTCTGTCTTCCAACTAAGAACCACAATACAATCACGCCCACACAATTCCCACAAACAACAACATTCCTTCAATATTTGTCATTGTCTCTCAAAGCACATTTGCCATTTCATATTAGAGATTTTAGTTTTATTTTTATATTTTTTAGGGGTTAATTTGGTTCTCTTTTCTTCATTGGGTTTGGTGTTGGTTGGTTGTAAAATGATGAATGAAGTAGAACATGAGTTTTGATGATGGGTTGTTGTTGTTGTTGTTGGGTTTGGTGAGTGAGTCAGTGAGTCAGTGGTTCAGCTTCAGCCTTGAGCTGTATTCTGCTTTGAGTGCATTATGGGAAATTGCTGGTGCAGATGGCAGCCTCCTTCAATCTACAGAGTCTCATCCAACGCCAAATCAGGTCTGCTTCCTCTCTATATATAAATCCTTTTTTTTTCTTTTTTTCTTGTTTTGATTGATCGTTGGCTTCTGGATTTTTTTGTATCCTGTTATTACACAGAGGGTTCTATGTCGTTTAGCTTTTTCTAAACTCAATTAGTGGATGATATTGATCTCAACTCTCTGCATGAAGCGATCATACTCTCTTTTTTCTTTTTCTTTTCTTTTCTTTTCTCTGTTTTTTGGACTGTTATTCTTGGTTTGTTTGAGTTTTTATTCTTCCTTTGCCCAGATTATTTTGATTTCCATTTTGGAATTTCCAAAAAAAATAAAATAAAAAAGAAAGAAAGTATTTTGATCTTTGAAATCATTGAAAGTTGTATCTTCTAATTCCATTGGCAGTCTTCATTCTCTATCTCTCTCTTTTTTTTTTCTTTTTTTATTTTTATTTTTATTTTTTTTATAATCTTTTTATTTATTTATTTATCCCAATATAGTGGGTGGGGTTCTTTATTCTGGTTTAGGCGTGCAAATTAGACAATATTACTTTTCAAAAGTTTCCTTTTCACTTTAGAATGTTGATCTTTTCCATTCACTTTAGTCTTTCCAAAAAAAAAAAAAAAAAAAAAAAAAAAAAACTGCACTCGGAGTTGTAATTACAACATATTATCATTATATAATTTTTTATAATTTCAATTTGACTTACTTCTACCATTTTCTCGTGTGTTCAAAGATAAATAAAAATTAAGATCACGGTTCGGCACTCGCCCGTCTTAATAGTTGCAGGAGCTCATATCAATCTTTTTCGAAGCTCACTTGCTGGATCAATTTGATATATCAAATGTTCAAGCTCTAATTTGTCACAATTATAATTATAGGGGCTAGATTGAAATTTATCTCAGAAATTATAGAGACTAAATTGAAGTTTATCCCAAACTATGAGGTTCAAAATGCAATTTATCTCCAAATTTAATATAATTATTGCCTGAGAATTATCTTGTACTTTCTTTTTTCTTTCTCCTTTTTTATTTTCTTTATGTATCCATGGCTTTCCTTTTTACCTCCTTGACAATAGTTAATTGTTATGTCTAAATTTTTATGTACATATTTTACTTGGAATTCTTTCTTTTGTTTTTCCTTTTAACTTCTTTTACACTAGTTATTATTAACTCTAAATTGAAATTTAACCTTTCCCATTTTCGAATAAAAAAAAAATTGTTGTAGAATATTTTATTACATAACTAAATTTGTAGTTCCTTAGATTGATGAGATCATAAGGTGAATGCTTTAATTATTTCCTGACATGGATAGAATATCTAATCATTGAATTTAGTAAGCTTTGATTCTGGGCACTTTTGAAGTTTGATAAATTTCTTTTTCTTCCAATAAAAGTGGAGTGAACAAAATTAATGTGATTTTTACCTTATATTGTGTTTGGTTGGGAAATTTGGGAAGAAGTTTAGAAAAAAAAAAAAGAGAAAAGATAAATAAAATGTGAATAAAATATACCTATATTTCATATAATTTTACACACTTTCTTTATTTTTCTTTTCAGATCCCTTCCCAAATCCCCAACCAAACCCATCGTTAATATGGACTTCTTAAGAGCCTATTATGTTCTATCTTTATCAGGGGATGGACTTATGTTCATAATGTAATCATGGGATTTAAGAGTCAGTTCTTCAGTAAGCAAACCTTTGATAATTGGATTAGTGATGTTATGCTTTTTATCGCCCTTCTTCTTCTTCTTGGTCAGAGTCTCCGAAAGAGCAGAGCCCTTCAGCGGAAGCAAGGAAAGATGATGATAGTAAGCTACCATCAAATCCTGAAGAAGTAGAACACTTGCGTCGTAGTGCAGCGGCAAATCCATTGATTGTGTTCACTTTTGATGAACTAAAGATAATTACGGGAAATTTTAGACAAGATCACATGTTAGGTGGAGGAGGATTTGGAAGTGTTTACAAAGGGTTCATCACTGAGGATCTTGGGAAGGGGCTTCAAACTACTCCAGTAGCCGTTAAGGTTCATGATGGTGATAACAGCTATCAAGGCCACAGAGAATGGCTGGTAATCTCTTAAATATACTGTACATTTTTATTTTCCTTTATTAATTTTTTCTCTTTTTTTTTTTTGGTTTGCTGAGACGAATATTGTGGAATATAGGCTGAAGTAATTTTCTTAGGGCATCTTTCTCATCCAAATTTGGTGAAATTGATCGGATACTGCTGTGAAGATGAACATCGGGTACTGATATATGAGTACATGGCTCGGGGCAGTGTGGAAAACAATCTCTTCTCAAGTACGTATATTTGATCTCTCTTTTACCATGGAAGATCCATGAACAGGATCTCTTTTTTCTTTTTTTCTTTTTTCATTACATTAATTTGTAACCAAGGGAAGTAATTTTTATTATTTTTCCATAACAAATATTTGAGAGACAAAGTCAAGGAGTGACTATTCAAAGCATGCAAAACAAATTCATATCTCCTTGGTACACACTTATCTTACCCTTCAAAACATTGCTTTTTTCTGCTATTGAGAATGAGAATAGCTGTTGAGATAGCAATTATCGCTAGGCCAACCTATAAATTGGGGCCATTACGTTTTGTGTAGTGGCAAATGTTGGAATCTAGGATCTATGCTTAAAGATGTCATTTCCATTTGATCACTAACTTTTTGTTTGCATTTGAAAGCAAATTGTAGGAAAGAGCAACTTAAGAGTGGCTACTAGAGTCTAGAATTACTTCTAGTAACCTACTTCAGATTCCTTTATCAAGGTAAAGAAGGTGATTGTGAAGGCAGGGCATGACCTTAATTGTT
The DNA here is from genome assembly GCA_036172215.1 of Camellia granthamiana. Classification (NCBI taxonomy): domain Eukaryota; kingdom Viridiplantae; phylum Streptophyta; class Magnoliopsida; order Ericales; family Theaceae; genus Camellia; species Camellia granthamiana. The sequence continues at coordinate 107,737,213 of CM069915.1, read as the reverse complement.
ATTTACCTTGGCTGGGAAAGTACATGAATTGAAGAAATGTTAAGTGATAAAAACAAGATACAAATATGACACAACTGTTAGGAAATTGACTTTTCCTAACCAGGATTGGGAAGACACAAAATAACAAACAAAAAAGATAGACGAATCGAAGGAATCACACACGCACATACACAAGAACACAATGATTTATGTGGTTTACTCTAGAATATGACTACATCCATAACTGTTGCGGTTTTTACTATGATCAAAAAATGATTACAATTCTTTACAATACAGGAGGCGCCCTCTCATCTATTTATAAGCATAGAAATTTGGGCAACGCAGAAGTAACAAGAAATTATCAAGACCCAACAACGATGTGGACAAACCCTCCATTGGAATCAGGGCCCAGTGTACAGTACTTATTAGGGTCCAAAAGACCCAACGACGATATGGACATATACCAATAAGATAAGTTCTTAAAATTTGGTATGTAGAGACATAAAGGACATTGTGGTATACATGACTACGTATGTATGTACATACGTATCGTGTATATTACTTAAAAATGTAAATATTTTAGAATATTTGCAAACAAACTATCTTTCCTCACGAATCTAATAATGTTAAAGTTCACACAAGGAAAATGAGAGATAATTGTATACATTGGCTTAACATCAAATTTGGCACATTTTAATCTCATTATATTGTGATTTTTCATTTACAAGTAACAAAGGACAATAAATTGTTAGTTCTAGAAATATCATGTCTCAATGTTCAAGATGTGGTCGGACACATGTCATAGAGTGTCTGAGTACAGAACGTGTATGACTTGTTAGATTATGTCAATCAATGAGGTTCCCGTGAGGATGTTTATCATGCAAGAGAGGATTGCTCGGCGGCGAGAGTTATTGGAGAAATCAGATTCTAAAAAAGTCAAAGGAAATAGTTCCATCTTTTTTTTTTTTTTTTTTTTTTCTTTTTGATGGAAATAGTTTCATCAATTCATCCATTTATAGCCACTTATTGTGTTTTCTCCGAATGGACACAACTCTCACAAATGGGTGTGAGAATGTATAGACATTACTCTTCCTTGTAGAGTTGTGTCTTTAGATTTGAATCCAAAACTCTCCATCAATCCTTCTCTTGCGTGAAGGTTCTCACCAAATTATATGATATTATGTGATTAGACGCACCATTGGTATGGTGTGATCACATCTCACACCATCATGACTCACTTGTAGAGATATCCTTGTTGGAGTATGTGTGAAGGTAAAGTCCCACATCAGATAAAAAATAAAAGAGATAAGCCTTAATATATATTAGATGGACTATCCACTTATGGGCTTAAGCTTTTAAGTGAGTATTAGTTCCAAATAATGTATATTCTAGGGTTTTTTTCTTTTTTTTTTGGAACAAATGTATGTTGTAGTGTTTGGTATGTGGATTTTAGAGTTTCTCCCTAATGAATTGGGTTGGTGTTGTTGTGCGCTTGTTAGGCTCCCCAATTCCCAAACAATCCTTGCCTCACATACTAGAAGTAATTGTAAAGAACAATGAATTTAGATGGCCACTAGAAAGGATAGAAGACTACTCTATCTAACCTATAACTACTAGTTAGAGAAGAGTGATTGTGAAGATGTTTGTAGAATGCACTCAATAAACTCCCTAGGCTAGTTTCTTAAATCTCACTGATTATGGAGTTTTTGGTGGGTACGGTGTAGGTCCTATCCTGTGTTGTTTTTTCTCTAAACTTTTCTTAATGTGGATTTCATGCTTCGGGGTATATATATATATTCTGTTTTGCTCTTGTTTTTGTTAGATAATATCTCATGCTCTAATAGATATGTATTGTTTCCATCTTCCAGGAGTATTGCTTCCTCTTCCATGGTCCATTAGAATGAAGATTGCATTTGGTGCTGCAAAAGGACTTGCTTTTCTCCATGAAGCTGAGAAACCTGTCATCTATCGCGATTTTAAGACCTCCAATATCTTATTAGACATGGTTAGTTGTGGAAATTCTATAATCATACTTTGATAATGAGGTAATTCAATTTGGTTTCAAAATAATAGAATGAGGAAAGATTGCATATGATTGCCAATAAAATTTGATTCTGGTTTCCTAAACAAGAGGTGTGAGCACTGCAGAACCTTCACTGGATACACTTATTATACAATGAACAATATCTTATTTATCTTTTTTTTTTTTTTTCTTTTCTTTTTTTAGTTATTGACTTGCCCTAGTTACTCCATCAGTCCACCTAAAACCCACAAATTGATTCACACTAGACTTGTATCCTTGTGCAAAATATACTCTCATATTTATTCAGTTATTGTCATCTCAACTCGCTAGCTTTGTTTTGCCATTATGGTTTGTACCATAAAATCTATAAACAGGACTACAATGCAAAGCTCTCTGACTTTGGACTTGCGAAAGATGGTCCAGTAGGAGATAAATCTCATGTTTCTACTCGCATTATGGGAACTTATGGTTATGCAGCTCCAGAGTATATTATGACGGGTAAGGTCACCTTACCTTTGCTACAATTCATAGCTTAGCTTCTCTCTGAAACAATATTCACTCTACATGCAGTTGTTTCACTCTGTTCCTCACTAGATCAAGATTAAGTTAAAACTTTGTGTACTTCTGATTGGAAGTATGAATGTTTTAGCTTTCTTATGCTTATTCTGAATAATAACAGTGCTGAACTTCCAAAATGTTGAATGTATTTCTCTTATAGTTATTGGTGACCACTCACTTCTCTTTTCTTCTTTAAAAAACTGCTTCAACACAAACTTAAAATCATCTTGTTATAACAATTTCCAATCGCATGTTTGAGCACTACATTGGCAACCATTATACTTTTCACCCCTAAATAAATATTCCACTAAAGATCAATTTAATGGCCACTGTTTTTAAGCGCCGTGTCAAAGTTGTTTTCAAATTATTTAGTGCCCCTAGGGAACCAACCACATGGCCATGCCTCACACCAATCACCAATTGTTATCCTCTATGTTATATTTACTAACATAAAGTGATGGGTCTGACTAAAGTGAATAGCTTACCATTTTATGCAGGCCATCTGACTCCTAGAAGTGACGTTTATAGTTATGGAGTTGTTCTTCTAGAACTTCTTACAGGCAGAAAATCTTTAGACAAGTCACGATCAGCCCGCGAACAGAACCTTACAGATTGGGCCCTCCCTATACTCAAGGAGAAGAAGAAATTGTTGAACATTGTAGATCCAAGATTAGATGGAGATTATCCGACTAAAGCAGTTCACAAGGCTGCTATGCTTGCTTATCATTGTCTCAATCGTAACCCTAAAGCAAGGCCGCTAATGCGAGACATAGTGGATTCCTTGGAGCCTCTTCAGCTTCCATCTTGTGAGGTTTCAAATGAGAAGCCTACTCTGACTGTTGTCATTAGTGAGAATCCACAATCAGAATTTCAAACAAAAGAAGATGCAAACTGAAACATACATGCCCTTTATTTTTACTCTTTTTTTTTTTTTTTTTTCCTTTTTTTTGGTTTTGTATTGTTTTTTTCCCTGCTTGTTTTCTTACTCTCATGGAGAGTTTTTGCACCATATAGAACTTCGTTTGTGTGTATTACAAAAAAGAAAGATAAGCCTTTTTCTCTTGAATTTATTTGGAAAAATGGTTTACGGTTGCTTGAAATCGGTCTTTTCTGGGGGGTGCTTCAGCTTGCACAACTAATTTCTGTTGAAATATGATTTGCAATTATTTGCGAATGCTATGAGTGGAGAACATCATGTTGTGTGAGAGACCCAAAAAACTCAGTCACAATTGTTAGGAATTGACCATTCCTAACCAAGATCGGTGAAACGCGAAATAACAAACAAGGGAAAAAAAATGAATCAAACAAATCACACACACAAGAAGGCAAGAATGTACGTGGTTCACTTTAGAATAGGGCTACGTCCACAGCCGTTGCGGTTTTCATTATGATAAAAAAAAAAATAACTCTCTTAACCTAAAAGAGACGTCCCTCATCTATTTATAAGTACAGAATTAGGGTTACACAAAAATAACATGAGAATTACGAAACTATCCAAAAAATTTCAGTCGGGGGTTAACCTCCCTAGACTCCCTTCCCCTTTGGGGGAGCCCCCCAAACCGCCCATTAGACCCAATGTTTGAGTGAACAGTAGGGTTAATTTAATAATACTTATCAGGGTCCACCGACCTAATAACAATCATGCTAAAATAGCTGACGATTTTGAATATAGAGTAAAACAATTATACAAAAATATGCACATTAAAGAGAGAAAGAATCACAAATTCATAAGACACTAAAATTTTCATGGTTTGGTTTAAGCTTACGTCTACAGGCAAGAGAGAGATTCTATTAATACAAAGAGAATGATGTTCTAAAAAGTTACAATAGGGATAAATCAAACTATTATAAATAATCAAGTTCACCAAACCCAAATACTAGTTTTCTCAAAATTCTTTCTACACGAGTCACAAAACTTGAAGTTTTAACCAATAGACACAAATGAACAAATCTCACAAGAAGACAAGAAGCAAGGACCAACCAAGAAGACCACCAAGCGATCAAAAGGCACACAAAGAACCCCCAAGGGGGCAACCAGATCTACTGAAGAATTGAAAAGTTCATTAAAGAAGAGAGAATCTTAATATATTTATAGTTAAAGAGTCATTTCCAAAGCTAATCAAAAAGCCAAAATGGCTTTCTTGGATTTCAAATTCAAAAGTGGTAAGAAAACAATCAAATAAAACCATTCAGAAGTCCAAATCGAAGTCCAAGTTGACTAAATAAGTCTTTCTCAAAAATCATAACCCAATAGTAAATAGAAAATATTAGAACCAAATCAATTTGGGAGTGAATTGTGTGAGTAGATTTCTGACCACACTGTCAAATTAGTATTCAACTGGAGAGCACTGGCAGAATAGATGACGCATGAATGACCTGTCATAGAAAAGAAGAGATTCTGGCGGTGGTTCGTCCGCCCGGGGACACTCTGACGATCAAGTCAGTAAAATATCTCTCAAAGATAACCAATAGTGCTTAAATCACTAGACAGAACATAAAAAGCATACCTTAGACCCATGGGGGTGCCTCCCTTTTATAGCCAACACAATCCTAGTCCCAATAGTAGCCTAGCTCTAATGGACTTAGGATTACTGCTAATCTTGGACTCCCAGTAGGATTAGAATAAACTCTCTAAGAGTCTTATCTTTACCCAAACTGAAGTCCTTCCTCATTCTAGGACTCTTGTCTCTTATCTGTTTATCCCGGATTTCGGTATTCTCGTAGATAACCTCAGCCTAATCGAGATGATCTCGGCGTCATGACAAGGACACGTGGCACCTCGGCTGTCACTTCGGTGATACCTCGGCCGCGTATTGTCACTCAAAAATTATATCCCCACAACTACCCCCTAGGTTCTATTACCTTGACATCCTGAGGTGATGGAACCTATATCATTTCTTTTAGAATGTCGGCTAAGCTTGCTCTATCCTTTATTACCAAGGTCATCATTCGTCAGCTCTACATGACCAGGACCTGCAATCCATTTTCATCAATGCTTTGAGAACCAATAACCATGTTTGTTCAAGTTATTTGGCCGAGATCATCTTCCTAGCCGAGGTCTTGGCTTTATTTAAATCAAGAACTCCAAGAGTTTCAACACGCGTATGAGCTGTCACGCACAATATTTCAACCATTTCTTCTACGCGTCCTTCCTTTACTAGATCGTACCTGACACGCGCCATCAATTTGCATCGTTCGTGCATGCGCCGTCTGACAAGCATGTCACCCTAAGCAATTGATTACAGTTTTGCCGCCATTTTGTGGTTTTTGATCAAAACCACTTCTCTCTCTCTCTGTCCCTTCACTTTTTGCATTCTCATCTTCGTACTAACTCTCTCTCTCCCAAATCCACCATTGCTCCAAGCTCTTTTAGCTTTGCAACTTGCTCCGTTCACCTCATCTGGCGTGATTTTCACCGCTCCGTCGTTTTTGCACTCGTCGTCTGACTTCGGTGATCCTCACACCGGCCTCACTTTCTCTGGTAAGCCATTGTTCCTCATGGTTTTTAGTCCTTGATTCACTTCGAGCTCTGTTGTATTTGCGAACTTGCTTATGTCTTTGATCATTTAATTTGTACCTCGATTTCCACCATGTGTTTGAGCATGTTTGCTTCGTGATTCTGTTTTCTGTGTTTTTTCCAGATTCTTGCCTTCAATCCTTGTTTGCCCAGTCCTAGGTTTGGGATTTGTCGTTGTGGGGATATATTTTCTGAGTACCAGCACGTGGCCAAGGTGACGCCGACGTGTCAGCCGAGGTGTCACGTGTCTTGGTCGTAACGCCGAGGTGATCTCGGCTAGGCCGAGGTTATCTCCGAAGATATCGGAATCCGGGATAAGCGGATAAGGGGCAAGAGTCCTAGAATGAGGAAGGACTTCAGCCTAGATAAGGATAAAGCTCTTAGGGAGTTTATCTTTATCTATTGGAGAGTCTAAGCTAAGCACTGAACAAAAGTCCATTGAAGCTAGGCTTCTATTTGGACTAGGATTATGTTGGCTATAAAAGAAAGGCACCCACATGGATCTAAGGTACGCAATTTATATTCAGAACAGTAAATAAGCACTATTGATTATATTTGATTTATGACTTAATCATCGGAGTGCCCCCGGGTGGACGAACCATCGTCGGAATCTCTTCTTTCTGTTGCAGGTCGTTCGGGCTTATCCTATTTTGCCAGTGCTCTCCAGTTGAATACTGAGTTGGCAGTGTGGTCGGAAATTAAATCACACAATTTGGAGCCGTCTGTGGGAAAGAAAGGAGAATAGATGGCCAACGACGAACAGAAAGAGAAGATTGGGAATAACACTCCTACTGGGAGTGGGAGACCTATTGACCTTGACGTCGAAGAAGACAATTGTAACGAAGAAACCCGTGACCAGAATCACGGAGGGAAGGACGTTGGCCAGGAAGGCGACGTACCAAAGAAAATAGACCAAAACGGGTACTATAACGAGGATAACCTCCAGGTATGGAAAGACAGATGCCTACGGAGGGATGAAGAGATGATGGGGATGGTGAACAAATTGGCAGACCTGCAATCGGTCGTCAATTTCATGATGCAAAACAACGTCATACAGCCACTGTTCCCGCTGCAGGACACGCCGATTTCAGCGGCCAATACCCAAAAGGGAGGGCAGAAAACAATTCCTGTAGCCCTCCAGCATGCCAGGAGTGAAAAACACTCTCACTGGCTGTCAAGGGAGGTTGGGCGAAGAGAGTCGAGAAGGGAAGAATCTCGAAGGACACATCGTACCAAGGAGGCAGACCCCAGAGAACATCGGCATGTTCAAAGACAAGAGTTGTGCTTCGACGCAACTAATGGAGAAAGGTCGAAAAGGGCTCACAACGAAGCTGAGAGCAGTGCACCTAAAAGATTGAAATCAGGAGATAGCCGAGCTCCTGGGCGGACCAAGCAGGACTTGAGAGATTACCTCAAGAGGAAGCAACAAAATGTCGAGGTAACTTCCCTTGTTAAGCCGAGAACACCATTCTCGATGGAGCTGGACAAATTTGAGGCACCAAAAAGATTCAGTATGCCGAGGTTCCAGATATACGATGGGAAGTCAGACCTCGACTTTCACGTCGGATTATACCTGAACTCGATGGCACTGTACACTAGGAACGAGCTGTTGCTCTGCAAGGTGTTCCCCTCATCGTTCGGGGAGATTGCATCAGATTGGTTTCACAAATTGCCGAAGGGAAGTGTGAAGACCTGGGAAGGCCTGGCCGAGATGTTCATGGCCAGGTTCGTGACAAACAAACTACAGCCATTAAGGGTAGACGCCCTGATGGCTCTGAGAATTAGTGAGGATGAAGGCCTTAGGGCCTACGCAAAAAGGTATTATGAGGTGTTCAACCGAATACCCGAATACAACCAAGAGGTGGCGGTCGTGTCTTTCAAGAATGGCCTAAAAGATGATTGTGCACTACGAAAGTCATTGGCAAAGACATTGCCAAAAAAGCATGGAGGAGCTCATGGCCAGAATTGAGAAATATGCCAGAGCCGATGAGGACACGCCAAGGATTAAGGCGACAAAGCAAGAGAAAGTAAACGGCTCGCCAAAGCGAGGCCGAGGTAACAACGGATCCAACAAATAAGAGATAGGACTGAGAACCGCACACGCAGTCACAACGGTATTCCAAATCCCAATTCATAAAGTCTTGGATAAAATCCGAACCCAACCCTATTTCAGAGCACCAGCTAGGGTATCAGGAGAGTTTATGGAAAAGAGCCTTGGTAAGCATTGTGCTTACCATAATGAAAATGGGCATCTGACTCAGGGTTGCAGAGCCTTGAAGTCACACCTAGAAGACCTGGTAAGGCAAGGCCATCTGAGGGACCTTGTAGATGAGGCCAGGACAAGGGAAGAACATGTAAGATTGCCTCAGGCACCAGCAGCTCCACCACCCCCAGCACAGCAGCCGCAGGCAGGCGGACCTCGGGTAATTAATGTAATTCACTCGAAGCTCAACGAAAACGAAATACGGGGGGAGACCCAGAAGGTGAAGCACTTGCAGCATATGTACCAGGTCCGGGAGAAAAGACCTCGGGCCGAGGAGTGCCAGGGACCAAAAGTGTCCTTTACTGAAGCCGACCTAGAGATGGTACAACATCCGTACAATGATACCTTGGTAGTATCCCTCCATGTTGGGGAGTGCCAAGTGAAGCGCATCTTAATTGACCAAGGCAGCTATTGTGACATCATGTATGTTAGATGTTACAAGGAGCTGGGCCTTCACCCAGACGATATGGAGAAATCCAATGGCCCAATGGTTGGGTTCAATGGAATGCCGATGTGGCCACTGGGCACAACAAGCTTGGAAGTGCAGGCTAGCACCCAGAAAATAAAGACAGAGTTCACTGTAATCAACACACCCTCCCCTTACAATGTTATCTTGGGAAGGCCATGGTTGCATGCAATGGGGACTGTTCCCTCAACATTGCATCAACTATTGCGGTTCCCAACAGAGCATGAGATAGAGGAGGTCAGAAGAGATCAGCTGCAGGCAAAGAACTGCTCCATGGCGACAATGAAATGCATCTGCAGCATACGAGAACCAGAAAGGACAGAGATCGAAGATGAGGACGTGGAGGTCCTAGAGGACGTCGGCAAGGAGCTAGCCGAGAAGAATGAAGAAGCCCTAAAAAAAATCCTCGTCCAACAGGGAGACGAAGAACGCTTCTTCCTTCTCGGCTCGGGCTTAGCCAAAGAAGAGGAAAAAGAACTGGAGGCTTTCTTGAGAGCAAACATTGAAGAGTTTTCCTGGATGCCTTATGAAATGCCAGGCATTAACCCCGAGGTCACTTGCCATAAACTGAACGTAAACAAGTCGGCCAAACCTGTAATCCAACGGGCAAGAAGACCGACATTGCTGCATGTTGAGGCAGTAGAAGAGGAAGTAGGCAGACTTTTGGAGGCCAGAGCCATTCGAGAGGTAAATTATCCAACATGGCTATCGAACACAGTGGCGGTGAAGAAAAAGAATGGTAAATGGAGAGTCCGTGTGGACTTTACTAGCCGAAACAAGGCCTGTCCCAAAGACAGTTTTCCTTTACCAAAGATTGAGCAACTGGTGGATGCCACTTCAGGGCATGGAAGGATGAGCTTCCTGGATGCCTATAGAGGGTACCATCAGATAGCCATGTACCCCCCAGATGAGGAGAAGACTGCATTTATCACCCCAAAAGGGCTGTATTGCTACAGAGTGATGCCTTTTGGGTTGAAAAACGCAGGAGCAACTTACTAGAGATTGGTAACCAAGATGTTCTGATACCTGATTGGTGGAACAGTGGAAGTTTACATTGATGACATGGTCGTGAAGACCAAAGAACCTGAGGGTCATCTGGCCGACCTAAAAGTAGTTTTTGACATCCTGAAAACATATCAGCTCTGACTCAGCGCATCGAAATGCGCATTTGGAGTTGGATCTGGTAAGTTCTTGGGGTACTTGGTGACCAGAAGGGGCATTGAGGTCAGCCCAGATCAGATCAAAGCCATCCTAGAATTGAAAAGCCCAACATCGGCGAAGCAAGTACAGATGTTGACTGGAAGGGCTGCAGCCCTGAACAGGTTCATAAGCAGAAGTTCTGACAAATGCAAACCCTTCTTCAGCTTAGTAAAGAAGGCCACAGACTTCTTATGGACAGAAGAGTGCGAAGTCACCCTGACCAACCTAAAGAAGTATTTGACCACGGCTCCAGTTCTCTCAAACCCAGAACCTGGAGAGGAGCTGTTCCTGTACCTAGCAGTTTCAGAGCATGCGGTAAGTGCAGTGGTAATCTAAGAAGAAGAAGGGGAGCAAAGGGCTGTTTATTATGTAAGCAAAACCCCGGCTGATGCAGAAACCAGGTATTTACCCTCGGAGAAGTTAACACTGGCCTTAGTAATGGCTTCAAAGAAGCTGAACCATTACTTTCAAGCCCACAAAATTGTGGTGCTAACTGAACATCCCTTGAAGTCCCTGTTGCAGCAGGGAGATCTGATAGGAAAAATAGCCAGGTGGGTAGTGGCCTTGGGCCAGTATGACCTAGAATACAGACCCAGAACATCAATCAAATGCCAAGTCTTGGCTGACTTTGTGGCCGAGTTCACGCCAGGAGCTATCGTACATCGGGCTCCGTTGAGCCGAGGTGAACGATGTCCAAGCGAGTAAAAAGGAGCCCAGCCAAGGACAACAGAACAAAGGAAAGAAGAAAAACTCAGGCCTTGCAGCATTTACATCGGCGACTCCTTTCGACTGTTTGTTGATGGGAGTTCAAACCGACAAGGAGCGGGGGCAGGAGTAGTACTGGTATCTCCGGATGGACAGATACTAGAACAATCCATTCGTTTGGGGTTCAAGGCCTCAAACAATGAAGCAGAGTATGAAGCACTGATTGCAGGACTGAAACTGACAGTAGCAGTAGAAGCAGATGAGGTGATAGTCTTCTGTGACTCTCAGCTTATAGTCAACCAGACAACAGGCGAATTCGCAATCCGAGATGAACGTATGTCGGCATACGCAAAGGAAGTAGGCAGGTTGGTGGCCTTGTTTTAGAATTACCGACTACACTAGGTTAACAGAGATGATAACAGTCACGCTGATGCCCTGGCCAACCTGGCTAGTGCAATACAACCTGGAAAGGCAAGGACGATAATGGTCGACTACTTGTCGGGCCCAACCATCGAACCACTGACCACAAAGTGTGAAGCAATGTGTGTGGACATGGAACCAAGCTGGATGGATGCAATAATAGCATTCCTGAAAGAAGGAAAACTGCCAGATGATCACAAAGAGGCACACAAGATCAGATTGAAATCGGCAAGATTCAGTTTGACAGCAGAGGGACATCTCTACAGAAGATCCTTCACCGGACCCCTTTTGAGGTGTGTACATCCTTTACAAGTTGAAGATTTTTTATACGAAATACATGAAGGAATATGTGGAAGCCACGCAGGGGGTAGATCACTTGCCCATAGGGCCATTACCCAAGGGTATTGGTGGCCCTACATGCAGAAAAATGCAGAAGCCTATGTCAAAAAGTGTGAAAAGTGCCAAAGGTTTGCACCACTGATACACCAACTAGCAGCAGACCTGAACCCAGTATCCAGTCCTTGGCCGTTCGCTCAATGGGGCATGGATCTTGTTGGAAAACTGCCCCAAGCAATTGGGTAAAGGAAGTACCTGCTGGTAGCAACAGATTACTTCACCAAGTGGATAGAAGCTGAACCCCTTGCCAAGATTCGAGACGTGGATGTGAAGAACTTTATATGGAAGAACATCATCACCAGGTTTGGGATCCCAAGAGCACTAATTGTAGACAATGGAACAAAGTTTGACAGTAAGCTAATCAAGAGCTTCTGTGCAAAGTTCAAAATCAAGAATTATTTTTCCACCCCAAGTTTTCCTCAAAGCATTGGACAAGCAGAAGCATCCAGCAAAGTCATCTTGGATGGGATTAAGAAGAGGCTGCAAGCAGCGAAGGGAAAGTGGGTGGATGAACTACCAAGTGTACTCTGGGCATATCGGACTACGCCGAGAAGATCAACTGGGGAATCCCCATTTGCCTTGGCTTACGGCACAGAAGTAGTCATTCCTTTGGAAGTCGGCATCCCAGGGATCAGAACCCAAGGAGTAGAGAATGGGACTAATGATGTATTATTAGCCCGAGATCTGGATCTACTAGAAGAAAGAAGGGAGAGAGCTGCAATTCAGCTAGTGGCATACCGGCAGTAGTTTGCCAGGGCTTATAATAAGAAGGTCAACCCAAGGGAGTTTCAAATCAGTGACCTTGTCTTGAGAAAAGTTGTCGGCAATAAGAAGGATCCCAGAAATTGGGAGGGACCTTATAGAATCATCTCCGTATTGGGCAATGGGGCATATCGGCTTGAAGATAATGAGGGCAAAGAGTTGCCAAGGCCCTGGAATACTGGCAATCTTAAATTTTTTTTATCATTAAATTTTCTTGTTCTTTGTTATTAGCCAAAGTAATAAATAAAGCTTGATTCTTCACACTTGTGACTGATAAGATAGTTGATGATGTTTCTAGAATATATGCATAAATGAGAACCCAAGTGGAACTTAAGTTCACATTAGGGGGCAGAAAGTTGGAAAATGGTTCCTGGCAAGGTAGAATATACAAGCTAAAATCAGTCTAACACTTATTGAAATTTGTGAAAAATTTACAAGTTGAAGTTCGACAGAGATCATGTTTAACACTTGTTGAAATTTGTGAAAAATTTACAAGTTGAAGTTAAACCGAGGTTATGTTTAACACTTGTTGAAATTTGTAAAAAATTTACAAGTTGAAGTTAAACCGAGATCATGTTTAACACTTGTTGAAATTTGTGAAAAATTTACAAGTTGAAGTTAAACCGAGATCATATCAAACACTTGTTGAAATTTGTAAAAAAATTTACATGTAAAGGCTAAGGATGTATTAAAATGAGTACTTATGTACTTGCCGATGTAAACCGTTGGTGGGTATAGCCGAGGTATTTCACCCCAAGAAGATTACACAGTTAAGGTGTACATTAAAGATATGCAAAAATATTCTAAGCATGAGAGTCATACAAAACAGTAAAAGGAGGACAAAGATACAAACATTCAGGAGAGAAAGTTGTATTAACATTCAAAAGAAGGCACATTGGCCACATCGAGAGCTTGCATTGTTTCAAAGAAAGAAAAAATACAAGGTACAGAAAGAAGAGAAAAGCATAAAACTAAGATTCTTCGGCGCCACTGGCAGGTTGGGTCTGGAGCTCGGAGGACTGCTGAGAAGATATCTCGGCGGCCTTCTCAGCCGCGAGCTCGGTGTCTATTTCTTCAAGGGTTTGGTCAAGGCTCTTATCGGCAATAGGCGCGTCCGACGTTGCCTTCTCAGGAGCAGCATCTTTGGGAACCTCTTCACCCTCCTCATCTTGAGTCATGTCCAGGACTTGCTCATTTTGAGTAGGGGACTTAGCCCCAGCAGCTTCCTTTGACTTACTCACCAAAGCTTCCTCCTCAGACTCAGAATCGTCGTCGGATTGGCTTGGAGTTGGGGGGAATGGCAGGGCGAGGACGTCGGTGTTCCTAAGGGGGGAGTCCTCGGGGATTTCAAGCTTTTTCAGTAAAGTCATCCAACCAAGGGTGAAACCCTTTTTGCAGGCCTGCTTCACCTGTTTCTCATAGTCCGCCGTGACATCGGCCATCCCCTCATTGGTTCCCTTCTCATCGGCGGCCTTGACCTCAGCGTCTTTTGTGGCCAAGGCATCCTGTAGCTCTTTCTGGGCCTCGGCCGTCTTTTCTTCGGTGTCTTTCTTCTGGGCCTCAAGAACTTTGTTAATGGCCTCAACGGCATCTGCTTTTTCTTCGGCATCATCCTTAGCTTTGATAGCAGCCTCGGCCTGGTCTACCAAAGTCTTCATTTTTGATTGCAAGTTTTTATTGGTCTTTTGCAGACTAGTAACCTCCCTAGTCTTGTCGGCGAACGCCTTCCTTGTCTCAAAAGATTGCATTGAGAAGGAGTGGGCGTGCTGGATTGCTTGAAGAAAAATGGACAGAACAGAAGTTATTAGAAAATTTTCTAAATATAAAAAAGAAAGAAAGATACCAAGTGTGAAGACTTACTTGAACAGAATGCTGGAGCATCAGTGCAAAGTTTTCATACTCGCTCATCTCAGCGTTTCGATCGAGATCTCTAGGAAGGAGCAAAGCTATGCTAAGGGCAACATCGACGTTAACGTCATTAGCACTATCACCAATTTTGACCGGCCTGTCCTCCAAAGTAATGGGTGGAGCCTAGGGGGCATCAAACTTTATGGAACCCGAAGCTATGGCTGACTTTGACCTCGACCTTTTAGACCGAGTTGATTGAGCTGGTTCAGCATCGGCAGGCCTCTTTTCGGCAGCAGAAGAGGTCTTCTCACTGTCAGCCAGTTTTGAAATTGGCAAGGTGTCTTCAGTATCAATCTGAGTCACCGTTGCCTTTGGCTGAGCCTTCTTTATTCTTTTTGGCTTTGACTTTGGTGGAGGCTGGGACTGCGCTGGTTGGGCATCTACGGTGGATGGAATGTTGGCCAAGAGGTCTTTAGCGACTGCTTTCTGGCGGCCCATTTCAGCAGCAAAAACAGTTTGTTGTCGTCGTTGGCGTTGGGATGGTGGGATCAGTTGTGGAGCTGAGGTGGATGGTTGTTCTACTAGATCTAAGGTTGACCTTTAATCTGGCCGAAATGAGGACGCTGTTGGAAGAGTTGGGGCAGAAGGGAGAGAATGGCTTTTCTTCCTCTTTAGGACGTCGGGGAGTACCGACTTGTAAGTAGGAATGAAGTTGAGTAGTAGTGGGGCTCTCTACTTATGAACTGGAAAATCCAATAGCTTCTTCAAGTTCTTACTGGGGAAGAAAGACTTGAAAAAGGCCTTTGGTGGCTGAGGAAGAACTGCAAAAACAAGAGCACAGACATTAGAACAAAGTATTGGAAACTTTAAAAAAGAGAACAAGAAAAAGTGACACTTGGCCCTTACCATCTCCTTCCTCGAAAACTATTCGACTTAAGCGATAAAGGTGGAGGTCATCGTTGGACTGAAACTCCCAGTTGCCCGAGACGATGAAGTAATCATCTCCAGCACCCTTGTTTGAGTCAGGGAGGTCGGCAATGAGCTTGTACTCAGTGGACCTCGGCTTGAGCCACCAAAGGGCTTTCCATCTACTACCTCAAGCCGAGGTCCACTGAGTACAAGCTCATTGCCAACCTCCCAGACTCAAACAAGGGTGCTGGAGACGATTACTTCATCGTCTCGGGCAACTGGGAGTTTCAGCCCAACGATGACCTCCACCTTTATCCCCTAAACCGAACAGTTTTCGGGGAAAGAGATGGTAAGGGCCAAGTGTCACTTTTTCTTGTTCTCTTTTTTAAAGTTTCCAATACTTTGTTCTAATGTCTGTGCTCATGTTTTTGCAGTTCTTCCTCAACCACCAAAGGGCTTTTGCAAGTCTTTCTTCCCCAGCAAGGACTTGAAGAAGCTATTGGATTTGCTAGTTCATAAGCGGAGAGCGCCACTACTACTCAACTTCATTCCTACTTACAAGTCGGTACTCCCCGACATCCCAAAGAGGAAGAAAAACCATTCTCCCCCTTCTGCCACAACTCCTCCATCAGCGTCCTCATCTCGACCAGATCAAGGGTCAACCTCAGATCCAGTAGAGCAGCCATCCACCTCAGTTCTACAACTGATCCCACCATCCCAATGCCGCCGACGACGACAAACTGTTTTTGCTGCTGAGATAGGCCGCCAGAAAGCAGTCGCTAAAGACCTCTTGGCCAACATTCCATCCACCGTAGATGCCCAACCAGCGCAGTCCCAGCCTCCACCAAAGTCAAAGCCAAAAAGAATAAAGAAGGCTCAGCCAAAGGCAACGGTGACTCAGATTGATACTGAAGACACCTTGCCAATATCAAAACTGGCTGAGAGTGAGAAGACCTCTTCTGCTGCCGAAAAGAGGCCTGCCGATGCCGAACCAGCTTAATCAACTCGGTCTAAAAGGTCGAGGTCAAAGTCAGCCATAGCTTCGGGTTCCATAAAGTCTGATGCCCCCTAGGCTCCACCCATTACTTTGGAGGACAGGTCGGTCAAAGTTGGTGATAGTGCCGATGACGTTAACGTCGGTGTTGCCCTTAGCACAACTTTGCTCCTTTCTGGAGATCTCGATCGAAACGCCGAGATGAGCGAGTATGAAAACTTTGCACTGATGCTCCAGCGTTTTGTTCAAGTATGTCTTAACACTTGGTATCTTTTTTTTCTTTTTTATATTTAGAAATTTTTTTAATAACTTCTGTTCTGTCCATTTTTCTTCATGCAATCTAGCACGCCCATTCCTTCTCAATGCAATCCTTTGAGACAAGGAAGGCGTGGCCGACAAGACTAGGGAGGTTACTAGTCTGCAGAAGACCAATAAAAACTTGCAATAAAAAATGAAGACTTTGGCAGACTAGGCTGAGGCTGCTATCAAAGCTAAGGATGATGTCGAAGAAAAAGCGGATGCCGCTGAGGCCGTTAACAAAGTTCTTGAGGCCCAGAAGAAAGAGGCCGAAGAAAAGACGACCGAGGCCCAGAAAGAGCTGCATGATGCCTTGGCCACAAAAGACGCTGAGCTCAAGGCCGCCAATGAGAAGGGATACAATGAGGGGGTGGCTGATGTCACGGCGGACTATGAGAAATAGGTGAAGTAGGCTTGCAATAAGGGTTTCACTCTCGGTTGGATGACTTTACTGAAAAAGCTTGAAATCCCTGAGGAATCCCCCCTCAGGAACACCGACGTCCTCGCCCTGCCATTCCCCCCAACTCCAAGCCAATCCGACGACAGTTCTGAGTCTGAGAAGGAAGCTTTGGTGAGGAAGTCAAAGGAAGCTGCTGGGGCCAAGTCCCTTACTCAAAATGAGCAAGTCCTAGACTTGACTTAAGATGAGGAGGGTGAGGAGGTTCCCAAAGATGCTGCTCCTGAGAAGGCAACGTCGGACGCGCCTATTGCCGATAAGAGCCTTGACCAAACCCTTGAAGAAATAGACGCCGAGCTCGTGGCTGAGAAGGCCGCCAAGATGTCTTCTCAGCAGTCCTCCGAGCTCCAGACCCAACCTGCCAGTGGCGCCAAAGAATCTTAGTTTTATGCTTTTCTCTTCTTTCTGTACCTTGTATTTTTTCTTTCTTTGAAACAATGCAAGCTCTCGATGTGGCCGATGTGCCTTCTTTTGAATGTTAATACAACTTTCTCTCCTGAATGTTTGTATCTTTGTCCTCCTTTTACTGTTTTGTACAACTCTCATACTTAGAATATTTCTGCATATCTTTAATGTACACCTTAACTGTGTAATCTTCTCGGGGGTGAAATGCCTTGGTTATACCCACCAACAGTTTAAATCGGCAAGTACATAAGTACTCATTTTAATACAACCTTAGCCTTTACTTGTAAATTTTTTCACAAATTTCAACAAGTGTTTGACATGATCTTGGTTTAACTTCAACTTGTAAATTTTTCACAAATTTCAACAAGTGTTAAACATGATAACATGATCTCGATTTAACTTCAACTTGTAAATTTTTTCACAAATTTCAACAAGTGTTAAACATGATAACTTGATCTCGATTTAACTTCAACTTGTAAATTTTTCACAAATCTCAACAAGTGTTAAACATGATCTCGGTTTAACTTCAACTTGTAAATTTTTCACAAATTTCAACAAGTATTAAACATGATCTCGGTCTAACTTCAACTTGTAACTTTTTCACAAATTTCAACAAGTGTTAGACTGATTTTAGCTTCTATATTCTACCTTGCCAGGAACCATTTTCTAACTTTCTGCCCCCTAATGTGAACTTAAGTTCCACTTGGGTTCTCATTTATGCATGTATTCTAGAAACATAATCAACTATCTTATCAGTCACAAGTGTGAAGAATCAAGCTTTATTTATTACTTCGGCTAATAACAAAGAACAAGAAAATTTAATGATAAAAAAATTTAAGATTGCAAGTATTCCAGGGCCTTGGCAACTCCTTGCCCTCATTATCTTCAAGCCGATATGCCCCATTGCCCAATACGGAAATGATTCTATTGGGTCCCTCCCAATTTGGGCCAAGCTTGCCCTCTTTGGGATCCTTCTTGTTGCCGAAGACTTTTCTCAAGACGAGGTCACCGATTTGAAACTCTCTTGGGTTGACCCTCTTATTATAAGCCCTAGCAAGCTGCTGCTGGTATGCCGCTAGCTGAATTGCAGCTCTCTCCCTTCTTTCTTCTAGTAGATCCAGATCTCGGGCTAATAATACATCGTTAGTCCCGTTCTCTACTCCCTGGGTTCTGATCTCTGGGATGCCGACTTCCAAAGGAATGACTGCTTCTGTGCCATAAGCCATGACAAATGGGGATTCCCCCAGTTGATCTTCTCGGCGTAGTCCGATATGCCCAGAGTACACTTGGCAGCTCATCCACCCACTTTCCCTTTGCTGCTTGTAGCCTCTTCTTAATCTTATCCAAGATGACTTTGTTGGATGCTTCTGCTTGTCCATTGCTTTGAGGAAAACTTGGTGTGGGGATATAATTTCTGAGTACCAGCACGTGGCCAAGGTGACGCCGACGTGTCAACCGAGGTGCCATGTGTCTTGGTCGTAACGCCGAGGTTATCTCGGCTAGGCCGAGGTTATCTCCGAAGATATCAGAATCCGGGATAAGCGGATATGGGACAAGAGTCCTAGAATGAGGAAAGACTTCAGCCTGGATAAGGATATAGCTCTTAGGGAGTTTATCTTTATCTATTGGAGAGTCCAAGCTAAGCACTGAGCAGAAGTCCATTGAAGCTAGGCTTCTATTTGGACTAGGATTATGTTGGTTATAAAAGAAAGGCACCCCCATGGGTCCAAGGTACGCAATTTACATTCAGAATAGTGCATTAAGCACTTTATCTATCTTTGAGAGATAACTGACTTGATCATCGGAGTGCCCCCCCATGGACGAACCACCGCCGGAATCTCTTCTTTCTGTTGCAGGTCAATTAGGCTATTCTGCCAGTGCTCTCCAGTTGAATACTGAGTTGGTAGTGTGGTTAGAAATTCACACACACAATTTGGCACCATCTGTGGGAAAAAAAGGAGAATAGATAGCCAACGACAGATAGAAAGAGAAGATTGGAGATAACACTCCTACTAGGAGTGGGAGACCTATCGACCTTGATGTCGAAGAAGACAATTGTAACGAACAAACCCGTGACCAGAATCACGGAGGGAAGGACGTCGGCCAAGAAGGCGACGTACCAAAGAAAACAGACCAAAGTGGGTACTATAACGAGGATAACCTCTAGGTATGGAAAAACAGATGCCTACGGAGGGATGAAGAGATGAAGGGGATGGCGAACAAATTGGCAGACCTGTAATCGGTTGTCAATTTCATGATGCAAAACAACGTCATGCAGCCTCCTTTCCCACTGCAGGACACGCCGATTCCAGCGTCCAATGCCCAGAAGGGAGGGCAGAAAACAATTCCTGTAGCCCCCCAGCACGCTAGGAGCGAAAAACACTCTCACCGGCCGTCAAAGGAGGTCGGGCAAGGAGAGTCGAGAAGGGAAGAATCTCGAAGGACACAATGCACCAAGGAGGCAGACCCCAGAGAACATTGGCATGTTCAAAGACAGGAGTTGTGCTTCGACGCAACTAATGGAGAAAGGTCGAAAAGGGCTCACAACGAAGCTGAGAGCAGTGCACCTAAAAGATTGAAATCAGGAGATAGCCGAGCTCCTAGGCGGACCAAGGAGGACTTTAGAGATTACCTCAATAGGAAGCAACAAAATGTCGAGGTAACTTCCCCTGTTAAACCGAGAACACCATTCTCGGTGAAGTTGGACAAATTTGAGGCACCAAAAAGATTCAGTATGCCGAGGTTCCAGATATACGATGGGAAGTCGGACCTCGACTTTCACGTTGGATTATACCTGAACTCGATGGCACTGTACACTGGGAATGAGCTGTTGCTCTGTAAGGTGTTCCACTCATCCTTCGGGGAGATTGCATCGGATTGGTTTCACAAATTGCCAAAGGAAAGTGTGAAGACCCGGGAAGGCCTGGCCGAGATGTTCGTGGCCAGGTTCATGACAAACAAACTACAGCCATTAAGGGTAGACGCCCTGATGGCTCTGAGAATTAGTGAGGATGAAGGCCTTAGGGCCTACGTAAAAAGGTATTATGAGGTGTTCAACCGAATACCCAACTGCAACCAAGAGGTGGCGGTCGTGTCTTTCAAGAATGGCCTAAAAGATGATTGTGCATTACGAAAGTCATTGGCAAAGACATTGCCAAAAAGCATGGAGAAGCTCATGGCCAGAATTGAGAAATACGCCAGAGCTGATGAGGACACGCCGGGGATTAAGGCGATAAAGCAAGAGAAAGTAAACGGCTCGTCGAAACGAGACCGAGGTAACAACGAATCCAACAAACAAGAGATAGGACTGAGAACTGCATAGGCAATCACAACGGTATTCCGAATCCCAATTCACAAAGTCCTGGATAAAATCCGAACCCAACCCTATTTCAGAACACCAGCTAGGGTACCGGGAGAGTTTATAGGAAGGAGCCTTGGTAAGCATTGTGCTTACCATAATGAAGATGGGCATCTGACTTAGGGTTGTAGAGCCCTGAAGTCACACCTAGAAGACCTGGTAAGGCAAGGCCATCTGAGGGACCTTGTAGATGAGGCCAGGACAAGGGAAGAACAGGCAAGATTGCCTCAGGCACCAACAGCTCCACCTCCCCTAGCACAGCAGCCGCAGGGAGGCGGACCTCGGGTAATTAATGTAATTCACTCGAAGGTCAACGAAAATGAAATACGGGGGGAGACCCAGAAGGTGAAGCACTTGCAGCATGTGTACCAGGTCCGGGAGAAAAGACCTCGGGCCGAGGAGTGCCAGGGACCAGAAGTGTCCTTTACTGAAGCTGACCTGGAGATGGTACAACATCCGCACAACGATGCCTTGGTAGTATCCCTCCAGGTTGGGGAGTGCCAAGTGAAGCGCATCCTAATTGACCAAGGCAGCTCTTGTGACATCATGTATGTCAGATGTTACAAGGAGCTAGGCCTTCACCCAGACGATATGGAGCAATCCAATGGCCCAATGGTCGGGTTCAATGGAACGCCGACGTGGCCACTGGGCGCAACAGGCTTGGAAGTGCAGGTTGGCACCAAGAAGATAAAGAAAGAGTTCACCGTAATCGACACACCCTTCCCTTACAATGTTATCTTGGGAAGGCCATGGTTGCATGCAATGGGGCTGTTCCCTCAACATTACATCAGTTACTGCGGTTCCCAACAGAGCATGGGATAGAAGAGGTCAGAAGGGATCAGTTGCAAGCAAAGAACTGCTCCATGGCAGCAATGAAATCCACCTGTAGCATACGAGAACCAGAAGGGGCGGAGATCAAAGACGAGGACGTGAAGTCCTAGAGGACGTCGGCAAAGAGCCAGCCGAGAAGTGTGAAGAAGTCCTAAAGAAAATCCTCATCCAGTTGGGGGATGAAGAATGCTACTTCCTTCTCGGCTCGGGCTTAGCTGAAGAAGAGGAAAAAGAACTGGAGGCTTTCTTGAGAGCAAACATTGAAGTGTTTGCCTGGACGCCGTATGAAATGCCAGGCATTGACCCCGAGGTCACTTGCCATAAACTGAACGTAGACAGGTCGGCCAAACCTGTAATCCAACGGGCAAGAAGACCGACATTGCTGCATGTTGAGGCAGTGGAAGAGGAAGTAGACAGACTTCTAGAGGCCAGAGCCATTCGAGAGATAAATTACCTGACAAGGCTATCAAATACAGTGGTGGTAAAGAAAAAGAATGGTAAATGGAGGGTCTGCGTGGACTTTACCAGCCTAAACAAGGCTTGTCCCGAAGACAGTTTTCCTTTACCTAATATCGACCAACTGGTGGATACCACTTCAGGGCATGGAAGGATGAGCTTCCTGGATGCCTATAGGGGGTACCATCAAATAGCTATGTACCCCCCAGATGAGGAGAAGACTGCGTTTATCACCCTAAAATGGTTGTATTGTTACAGAGTGATACCTTTTGGGTTGAAAAATGCAAGAGCAACTTACCAGAGATTGGTAACCAAGATGTTCAAATATCTAATTGGCAGAACAGTGGAAGTTTACATCGATGACATGGTCGTGAAGACCAAAGAACCTGAGGGTCATCTGGCCGACCTAAAAGCAGTTTTCGATATCCTTAAAACATACCGGCTCCGACTCAATGCATCAAAATACGCATTTGGAGTTGGATCTGGTAAGTTCTTGGGGTACTTGGTGACCAGAAGGGGCATTGAGGCCAGCCCAGATCAGATCAAGGCCATCCTAGAACTGAAAAGCCCCACATCGGGGAAGCAAGTACAGATGTTGACAGGAAGGGCTGCTGCCCTGAATAGGTTCATAAGTAGAAGTTCTGACAAATGCAAACCCTTCTTCAACTTAGTGAAAAAGGCCACAGACTTCTTATGGACAGAAGAATGCGAAGTCGCCCTGGCCAACTTGAAGAAGTATCTGACCACGGCTCCAGTTCTCTCAAATCCAGAACCTGGAGAGGAGCTGTTTCTGTACTTAGCAGTTTTGGAACATGCGGTAAGCACAGTGATAATCCGAGAAGAAAAAGGGGAACAAAGAGCTGTTTACTATGTAAGCAAAACCCTGACTGATGCAGAAACCAGGTATTTATGCCTGGAGAAGTTAACACTGGCTTTAGTAATGGCTTCAAAGAAGCTGAAGCATTACTTTCAAGCCCACAAAATTGTGGTGCTGACTGAACATCCTTTGAAGTCCTTGTTACAACAGGGAGATCTGACAGGCAGAATAGCCAGGTGGGTAGTAGCCTTGGGCCAGTATGACATAGAATACAGACCTAGAACAACAATCAAAGGCTAAGTCTTGGCCGACTTTGTGGCCGAGTTCAATCCAGGAGCCATCGTACCTCGGGCTCTGTTGAGCCGAGATGTACGATGTATTAGCGAGCAAAAAGGAGCCCAGCCGAAGGAACCAGAACAAAGGAAGGAAGAAAAACTCAGGCCCTGCAGCATTTACATCGGCGACTCCTTTCGACTGTTTGTTGACGGAAGTTCAAACCGACAAGGAGCGGGGGCAAGAGTAGTACTGGTATCTCCAGATGGACAGATACTAGAACAATCCATTCGTTTGGGATTCAAGGCCTCAAATAGTGAAGCAGAGTATGAACCACTGATTGCAGGATTGAAACTGGCAGTAGCAGTAGAAGCAGATGAGGTGATAGTCTTTTGTGACTCTCAGCTTATAGTCAACCAAGCAACAGGGGAATTTGCAACCTAAGATGAACGTATGTCGGCATACGCAAAGGAAGTAGGTAGGTTGGTGGCCTTGTTTCAGAATTGCCGATTGCAGCAAGTTAGCCGAGATGATAACAGTCACGCCGATGCCCTAGCCAACCTGGCTAGTGCCATGAAACTTGGAAAGACAAGGATGATAATGGTTGACTACTTATCGGGCCCAAGCATCGAACCACTGACCACAGAGCGTGAAGCAATGTGTGTGGACATAGGACCAAGCTGGATGGATCCAATAGCTTTCCTGAAAGAAGAAAAACTGCCAGATGATCACAAAGAGGCACACAAGATCAGATTGAAGTCGGCAGGATTCAATCTGACAGCAGAGGGACATCTCTACAAAAGATCCTTCACTGGACCCCTTTTAAGGTGTGTACATCCTTCACAAGTGGAAGATTTTCTGTACGAAATACATGAAGGAGTATGTGGAAGCCATACTGGGGGCAAATCACTTGCTCATAGGGCCATTACCCAAGGGTATTAGTGGCCCTACATGCAGAAAGCTGCAGAAGCCTATGTCAAGAAGTGTGAAACGTGCCAAAGGTTTGCACCATTGATACACCAACCAGCAGCAGACCTGAACCCAGTATCTAGTCCTTGGCCGTTTGCCCAATGGGGCATGGATCTTGTTGGAAAACTGCCCCAAGCAACTGGGTAAAGGAAGTACCTGTTGGTAGCAACAGATTACTTCACCAAATGGATAGAAGCTGAACCCCATGCCAAGATCCGAGATGTGGATGTGAAGAACTTCATATGGAAAAACATTATCACTAGATTTGGGATTCCAAGAGCAATAGTTGCCGACAATGGAACACAATTTGATAGTAAGGTAATCAAGAGCTTCTGTGCAAAATTCAAAATCAAGAATTATTTTTCAACCCTAAGCTTTCCTCAAAGCAATGGACAAGCAGAAGCATCCAACAAAGTCATCTTGGATGGGATTAAGAAGAGGCTGCAAGTAGCAAAGGGGAAGTGGGTAGATGAACTACCAAGTTTACTCTGGGCATATCGAACTACGCCGGGGGGAAGATCAACTGGGGAATCCCCATTTGCCATGGCCTATGGCACAGAAGCAGTCATTCCTCTTGAAGTCGGCATCCCAAGGATCAGAACCCAAGGAGTAGAGAACGGAACTAATGATGTATTATTAGCCCGAGATCTGGATCTGCTAGAAGAAAGAAGAGAGAGAGCTGCAATTCAGCTGGCAGCATACCAGCAGCAGCTTGTCAGGGCTTATAATAAGAAGGTCAACCCAAGGGAGTTTCAAATCGGTGACCTCATCTTGAGAAAAGTCATCGGCAACAAGAAGGATCCCAGAAAGGGCAAGCTTGGCCCAAATTGGGAGGGACCCTATAGAATCATCTCGGTATTGGGCAATGGGGCATGTCTGATTGAAGATAATGAGGGCAAAGAGTTGCCAAGGCCCTGGAATACTTGCAATCTTAAATTTTTTTATCATTAAATTTTCTTGTTCTTTGTTATTAGCCGAAGTAATAAATAAAGCTTGATTTTTCACACTTGTGACTGATAAGATAGTTGATGATGTTTCTAGAATACATGCATAAATGAGAACCCAAGTGGAACTTAAGTTCACATTAGGGGGCAGAAAGTTGGAAAATGGTTCCTGGCAAGGTAGAATATAGAAGCTAAAATCAGTCTAAC
Source organism: Camellia granthamiana (assembly GCA_036172215.1). NCBI lineage: Eukaryota > Viridiplantae > Streptophyta > Magnoliopsida > Ericales > Theaceae > Camellia > Camellia granthamiana. The sequence goes on along the minus strand of CM069915.1, from coordinate 107,712,159 downwards.
ACTTGTTGAAATTTGTGAAAAATTTACAAGTGAAGTTAGACCGAGATCATGTTTAACACTTGTTGAAATTTGTGAAAAATTTACAAGTTGAAGTTAAACCGAGATCATGTTTAACACTTGTTGAAATTTGTGAAAAATTTACAAGTTGAAGTTAAACCGATATCATGTTTAACACTTGTTGAAATTTGTGAAAAAATTTACAAGTTGAAGTTAAACCGAGATCATGTTTAACACTTGTTGAAATTTGTGAAAAAATTTACAAGTTGAAGTTAAACTGAGGTTATGTTTAACACTCGTTGAAATTTGTGAAAAATTTACAAGTTGAAGTTAAACCGAGATCATGTCAAACACTTGCAGAAATCTGTGAAAAAATTTACAAGTAAAGGCTAAGGTTGTATTAAAATGAGTACTTATGTACTTGCCGATGTAAATCGTTGGTGGGTATAACCGAGGTATTTCACCCCGAGAAGATTACACAGTTAAGGTGTGCATTAAAGATATGTAGAAATATTCTAAGTATGAGAGTCGTACAAAACAGTAAAAGGAGGACAAAGATACAAACATTCAGGAGAGAAAGTTGTATTAACGTTCAAAAGAAGGCACATTGGCCGCATCGAGAGCTTGCATTGTTTCAAAGAAAGAAAAAATACAAGGTATAGAAAGAAGAGAAAAGCATAAAACTAAGATTCTTTGGCGCCACGGGCAGGTTGGGTTTGGAGCTCAGAGGACTGCTGAGAAGACATCTCAGTGGCCTTCTCAGCCGCGAGCTTGGCGTCTATTTCTTCAAGGGTTTGGTCAAGGCTCTTATCGGCAATAGGCGCGTCCGACGTTGCCTTCTCAGGAGCAGCATCTTTGGGAACCTCCTCACCCTCCTCATCTTGAGTCAAGTCCAGGACTTGTTCATTTTGCGTAGGGTATTTGTCCCTAGCAGCTTTCTTTGACTTCCTCACCAAAACTTCCTCCTCAGACTCAGAATTGTCGTCGAATTGGCTTGGAGTTGGGGGGAATGGCAGGGCAAGGACGTCGGTGTTCCTGAGGGGGGGAGTCCTCAAGGATTTCAAGCTTTTGTAGTAAAGTCATCCAACTGAGGGTGAAACCCTTGTTGCAGGCCTGCTTCACAAGTTTCTCATAGTCCGCCATGACATCGGCCACTCCCTCATTGTATACCTTCTCATCGGTGGCCTTGAGCTCAACGTCTTTTGTGGCCAAGGCATCCTGCAGCTCTTTCTGGGCCTTGACCGTCTTTTCTTTGGCCTCTTTCTTCTGGGCCTCGACAACTTTGTTAATGGCCTCAGCGGCATCCGGTTTTTCTTCGGCATCATCCTTAGCTTTGACAGCAGCCTCGGCCTGGTCTGCCAAAGTCTTCATTTTTATTGCAAGTTTTTATTGGTCTTCTACAGACTAGTAACCTCTTTAGTCTTGTCGGCCAACGCCTTCCTTGTCTCAAAAGATTGCATTGAGAAGGAGTGGGCGTGCTGGATTGCCTGAAGAAAAATGGACAGAGCAGAAGTTATTAGAAAATTTTCTAAGTATAAAAAAGAAAGAAAGATACCAAGTGTGAAGACTTACTTGAACAGAACGCTGGAGCATTAGTGTAAAGTTTTCATACTCGCTCATCTCGGCGTTTCAATCGAGATCTCCAGAAAGGAGCAAAGTTGTGCTAAGGGCAACACCGACGTTAACGTCATCGGCACTATCACCAGCTGTGACCGGCCTGTCCTCCAGTGTGATTTGGGGGGCCCAGGAGGAGTCAGACTTCATGGAGCGAGAAGTTGTTGCAGATTCAGACCTCGGCCTTTTAGACTGAGTTGATTGAGATGGTTCGGCATCGGCAGGTCTCTTTTCGGCAGCAGAAGGGGTCTTCTCACTCTCAGCCAGTTTTGAAATTGGCAAGGTGTCCTCAGTATCAATCTGAGTCACCGTTGCCTTTGGCTGAGCCTTCTTTATTCTTTTTGGCTTTGACTTTGGTGGAGGCTGGGACTGCGTTGGTTGGGCGTCTACGGTGGATGGAATGTTGGCTAAGTGGTCTTTAGCGATTGCTTTCTAGCGGCCCATCTCAGCAGCAAAAACAGTTCGTCGTCGTCGTCGGCGTTGGGATGGTGGGATCAGTTGTGGAGTTGAGGTGGATGGCTGCTCTACTGGATCTGAGGTTGACCCTTGATCTGGCCAAGATGAGGACACTATTGGAGGAGTTGTGGCAGAAGGGGGAGAATGGCTTTTCTTCCTCTTTGGGACGTCGGGGGAGTACCGACTTGTAAGTAGGAATGAAGTTGAGCAGTAGTGGGGCTCTCCACTTATGAACTGGCAAATCCAATAGCTTCTTCAAGTCCTTGCTGGGGAAGAAAGACTTGCGAAAGCCCTTTGGTGGCTGAGGAAGAACTGCAAAAAGAAGAGCATAGACATTAGAACAAAGTATTGAAAACTTTAAAAAAGAGAGCAAGAAAAAGTGACACTTGGCCCTTACCATCTCCTTTTCCGAAAACTGTTTGGCTTAAGGGATAAAGGTGGAGGTCATCATTGGGTTGAAACTCCCAGTTGCTCGAGACGATGAAGTAATCGTCTCCAGCACCCTTGTTTGAGTCAGGGAGGTCGGCAATGAGCTTGTACTTAGTGGACCTTGACTTGAGGTAATAGATGTGGCCTTTTTCCGATTTTAGGCGACACATAGTGTAGCAGTACTAGAAATCGGCAAGAGTAACGCTAGCATTCTCTTGTTTGGCTAAGGCTATTGTTCCAGTTATGACTCGGTAAGAATTGATGGCAAGCTGCATTGGGTTCAATTTATAGTAGTGAAGGATTTCTCGAAAAAAGGTGTCAAGTGGAAACCTAAGTCCACACTCGATAAAGGCCACTGCTGGGAAGGGCATGAGGTTCACATCGGGCATAATGGAATCCTCCTCCCTTGCCAACCTGAGGTGGACGTCGGTAGGGATGGAAAACTCCCGCCTAAAGTACTCTAATTTGGTTGGGGTGTCTACCCTATGCTTCCACATACCCATGACGTCGGCTTAGCGAAGGTGTATAAATTGGAAATAAAGTGTTTTGTAAAGGCTCAGAAGACCTCGGCAAAACCTAAAGTTCACACTGGGGTAAGAATTTGTGAAGATCAGAGGGGGATTCGTTTCAGTTTTCTCTAAGATTCATATGTTCTAGGGCAAATCTCAAAACCTAAGTCTAAACAAACGGAGATTGAAGGCAAGAATCTGGAAAAAATACAGAAAACACAAACAAGAGCAATGATTCAGAATCAAGAACAGTGGTGAATCATCAAGAACACTGTGACAGAGTGTGTGCAAGGGTACAAGGCCAAGAACAGTGGCAAAAGTGAACAAATTTGTGAGCAGTATGTGAATATTCAAGAAAGGACTAGGCAAAAACAGAATCACGAAGCAACCAGACTCGAACAGCAATGGCAACAAATAAAAAGGTAAAGCTTTTTCAAAAAAAAAAATTGGAAACCAAGAGGAAACAAAAGCTTACCAGAAGAGTGAAGCCGGAATTGAAAACGCCGGAGTCAGAAGGTGGTTGCAATCAGAAGAGGACAGCGAAAGCTTCACTAAAGCAGATGAATGAAAACAGTTACAAAGCTTGAAAATCTGTAACAATGGCGTATTTTGGGAGAAAAAGTTAGAGAGAGGAAAAACTTCAGAAATGGTAGTGTAAAATAAAGAGACGAAAAGAAAAAAAGAAAGTTTTGTCTAAACTCGAAACGGGGGCAAAAAGGCAATTAATGTGCCTAAAACGACATATATGTCAGACGGCGCACACGAGAAAAATTCAACTTACAGGTGCGTATTGAGTACGATCCAGTGAGGGGAAGACGCGTGGCAGAAACGGTTGATTTATTTTGTGTGACAGCTCATACGCGTGATAAAACTCTTGGAGTTCTTGGTTTAAAGAAGCAAGTGACCTCGGTTGGACCTGGTCGTGTGAGCCGACATATTATGACCTCGGTAAATGGATAATACAGCAAGATAGCCGACATGCTATATGATATAACGAAATAGGTTCCATCACCTCAGGATGTCGAGGTAATAGAGCTTAGGGGGAAGTTGTGGGGATATATTTTCTGAGTACCAGCACGTGGCCAAGGTGACGCTGACGTGTCAGCCGAGGTGCCACGTGTCCTGGTCGTAACGCCGAGGTTATCTCGTTAGGCCGAGGTTATCTCCGAAGATATCAGAATCCAGGATAAACGGATAAGGGACAAGAGTCCTAGAATGAGGAAAGACTTCAGCCTGGATAAGGATAAAGCTCTTAGGGAGTTTATCTTTATCTATTGGAGAGTCCAAGCTAAGCACTGTGCAGAAGTCCATTGAAGCTAGGCTTCTATTTGGACTAGGGTTGTGTTGGTTATAAAAGAAAGGCACCCCTATGTGTCCAAGGTACGCAATTTATATTCAGAATAGTGAATTAAGCACTTTAACTATCTTTGAGAGATAACTAACTTGATCATCGGAGTGCCCCCGGGTGGACGAACCACCGCCGAATTCTCTTCTTTCTGTTGCAGGTCGTTCGGGCTTATCCTATTCTACCAGTGCTCTCTAGTTGAATACTGAGTTGGCAGTGTGGTCAGAAATTCACACACACACTTGGGGTGGAAAAATAGTTCTTGATTTTGAACTTTTGCACAGAAGCTCTTGATTAGCTTACTGTTAAACTGTGTTCCATTGTCTGCAATTAGTGCTCTTGGGATCCCAAACCTGGTGATGATGTTCTTCCATATAAAGTTCTTCACATCAACGTCTTGAATCTTGGCAAGGGGTTCAACTTCTATCCACTTAGTGAAGTAATCTGTTGCTACCAGTAGGTACTTCCTTTGCCCAGTTGCTTGGGGCAGTTTTCCAACAAGATCCATACCCCATTGGGTGAATGGCCAAGGACTGGATACTGGGTTCAGGTCTACTGCTGGTTGGTGTATCAGTGGTGCAAACCTTTGGCACTTTTCACACTTCTTGACATAGGCTTCTGCATCTTTCTGCATGTAGGGCCACCAATACCCTTGGGTAATGGCCCTATGGGCAAGTGATCTGCCCCTTGCGTGGCTTCCACATATTCCTTCATGTATTTCGTTTAAAAAAACTTCAACTTGTAAAGGATGTACACACCTCAAAAAGGGTCCAGTGAAGGATCTTCTGTAGAGATGTCCCTCTGCTGTCAGACTGAATCTTACCGACTTCAATCTGATCTTGTGTGGCTCTTTGTGATCATCTGGCAGTTTCCTTCTTTCAGGAATGCTATTATTGCGTCCATCCAGCTTGGTCCCATGTCCACACACATTGCTTCACGCTCTGTGGTCAGTGGTTCGATGCTCAGGCCCGACAAGTAGTCGACCATTATCGTCCTTGCCTTTCCAGGCTGTATTGCACTAGCCAGGTTGGCCAGGGCATCGGCGTGACTGTTATTATCTCTATTAACCTGGTGTAGTCAGCAATTCTGAAACAAGGCCACCAACCTGCCTACTTCCTTTGCGTATGCCAACATACGTTCATCTCGAGGTATAGTCACCCTAGCCAAGAAAGAAAATACTAGGGTTACCCTTGTCGACATCCAGTACTACTATACCATGTGTCGCCTGAAATCGAAAAAAGGCTACATCTATTACCTCAAGCTGAGGTCCACTGAGTACAAGCTCATTGCCGACCTCCCAGACTCAGACAAGGGTGCTAGAGACGATTACTTCATCGTCTCGGGCAACTGGGAGTTTGAACCAAACGATGACCTCCACCTTTATCCTCTAAGTTGAACAGTTTTCAGGGAAGGAGATGGTAAGAGCCAAGTGTCACCTCTCCTTGCTTTTTTTTTCAAGTTTTCAATACTTTGTTCTAACGTCTGTACTCTTCCTTTTGCAGTTCTTCCACAGCCACCAAAGGGCTTTCGCAAGTCTTTCTTCCCCAGCAAGGACTTGAAGAAGCTATTGGATCTGCCAGTCCAGAGACGGAGAGCCCCCTTGTTGTTCAACTTCATTCCGACTTACAAATCGGTGCTTCTCGACATCCTGAAAAAGAAGAAAAGCAAATCTCCTCCGTCTGCCACCACACCTCTAACAGCTTCATCAATTCGGCCAGATCAGGGATCAACCTCGGACGCAGCTGAGCAACCATCAACCTCGGCTCTATACCTGATCCCTCCATCTCAACGCAAACGTCGACGCCGTACTGCAATTGCTGCTGAGATGGGTCGCAAGAAGGCAGTTGTAGAAGATCTCTTGGCCGACATCCCCGCTATTGTCAACGCTCAACCAGCACCATCTCAGCCTCAACCAAAGCCAAACCCCAAAAGGCTGAAGAAGGCTCAGCCAAAGGCAACGGTGACTCAGATTGATACTGAGGACACCTTGCCAATTTCAAAATTGGCTGAGAGTGAAAAGACCCCTTCCACCGCCGAGAAGAGGCCCGCCGAGGCCGAACCATCCCAAATAACTCGGTCAAAGAGGCCGAGGTCATCGTCGGCCACAACCTCAGGGTCCATGAAATCAGATGCCCCCTGGGCCCCTCTCATCACCATAGAAGACAAGCCGGTGAGAGTTGGTGATAGCGCGACTGACCTTGAGGTCGGCGTCGCCCTTTCTACGGCTTTGCTCCTTCCAAATGATCTCAACCGAAACGCCGAGATGAGAGAGCATGAAAACTTCGCTCTGATGCTCCAGCATTCCGTTCAAGTAAGTCTTTCACACTCGGTATTTTCCCTTTCTCTATTCTTTCATACTTGGAGAATTTTACTAACTTTTGTTCTGTTCACTTTCTTTCAGGCGATCTAGCACGCCCATTCCTTTTCAATGCAAGCTTTCGAAATGAGGAAGGAGTTGGCCGACAAGATAAAGGAGGTCGCTGCTTTACAGAAGTCCCTCAACAAGGCCAAGGACAAGATGAAGACCTTGGCAGATTAGGTCGAGGTAGCTACAAAAGCTCAGAATGTGGCCGAGGAAAAAGCAGATGCTGCAGAGGCCATTAATAAGGTTCTTGAGGCCCAAAAGAAAGAGGCCGAATAAAAGATGGCCGAGGCCCAAAAAGAACTTCAGGATGCCTTGGCCACAAAAGAGGTCGAGATCAAGGCCACTGATGAGAAGGCGTATGCTGAGGGGGCGGCCGACGTCAAGGAGGACTACAAAAGGCAAGTGAGGCAGGCATGCAACAAGGGTTTCATCCTTGGTTGGATGGCTGCCCTCAAAAAGCTTGATGTCCCCGAGGACTGCCCCCTCAAGAATGCTGACGTCCTCCCCCTGCCATTCCCCCCTACTCCAAGCCAATCCGAAGACGATTCTGAGTCTGAGGAGGAAGTTTTGGTGAGAAAGAAGAAGGAAGCTGGGGCCAAGTCCCCTACTCTGAATGAGCAAGTCGTAGACTTGTCTCAGGATTAGGAGGGTGATGTCTCTAAAGATGCCTCCTCTCAGAAGACAAACTTCGAGGTGCCAATTGCCGAGAAGAGCCTCGATCAAACTCTTCAGGAGATTGATGCTGAGCTCGTAGCTGAGAAGGCTGCTGAGAAGTCTTCCCAATTATCTTTTGGGGGTGAGACACAACCTGCTGCCGACGCCGAGTAGTTTATTTTGATGCTTTCTTCTTTATTTCCTGTACTTTGTACTTTGTTTTTCTTCTTTTTGGAACAGTGTAAGCTTTAATTTGGCCGACGTGCCACTTTTGTAATCAGAACAATTACTTTTCAATGTTAGGCCGAAGTGCCCCATTTCTCTTCTAAATGCATTCTCTAATCTCTTCTTTGAATGTTTGTCTTCTTTTTTCTGCTCTTGTATGACTCTTATACTTAGAATATGCTGCATATCTTCAATGTACACCTTAACTGTGTAATCTTCTTGGGGTGATATACCTTGGTTATACAAACCAACGCTTTTATCTCATCAAGTACGCAAGTATTTCTTTCGTTTCAACCTTGGCTTAACTTGTAAATTTTTCCAAAAATTTCAACAAGTGTTTAAACCAATCTTCCTTTAACACAACCTCAGTTTAACTTCAACTTGTAAATTTAAAATTGCAACAAGCGTTAAACATGACCTCGGTTTAACTTCAACTTGTAAATTTAAATTTTAACAAGCGTTAAACATGACCTCAGTTTAACTTCAACTTGTAAATTTAAAATTTCAACAAGCGTTAAACATGACCTTGGTTTAACTTCAACTTGTAAATTTAAATTTCAACAAGCGTTAAACATGACCTCGGTTTAATTTCAACTTGTAAACTTAAATTTCAACAAGCGTTAAACATGACCTCGGTTTAACTTCAACTTGTAAATTTGAAATTTCAACAAGCGTTAAACATGACCTCAGTTTAACTTCAACTTGTAAACTTAAATTTCAACAAGCGTTAAACATGACCTCGGTTTAACTTCAACTTATAAATTTAAAATTTCAACAAGCATTAAACATGACCTCAGTTTAACTTCAACTTGTAAACTTAAATTTCAACAAGCGTTAAACTAATTTTAGCTTGTAAATTCCACCTTCCAAGAACCATTTTCCAACTCTTTGCCCCCTAATGTGAACTTAAGTTCCACTTGGGTTCTCATTATGCATGTATTCCAGAAACATCGTCAAGTATTTTATCAGTCACAAGTGTAAAAAATGAAGCTAAAACTTTATTATTACTTCGGCTAATAACAAAGAACAAGAAAGTCTAATGATAGAAAAATTTCAGATTGCCTTCATTATCTTCGAATTGATATGCCCCATTTCCTAATACCGAGATGATTCTATAGGGTCCCTTACAATTCGGGCCAAGCTTGTCCTCTCTGGGATCCTTCTTGTTGCCGACGACCTTTCTCAGGACGAGGTCACCGACTTGAAACTCCCTTGGGTTGACCTTCTTATTATAAGCCCTGGCAAGCTGCTGCTGGTATGCCCCCAGCTGAATTGCTGCTTTCTCCCTTCTTTCTTCTAGCAGATCCAGATCTCGGGCTAAGAATGTCTCATTGGTCCCATTCTCTACTCCCTGGGTCCTGATCCCTGGGATGCCGACCTCTAGTGGTATTACTGCTTTTGTGCCATAAGCCATGGCAAATGGGGATTCCCCTGTTGATCTTCTCGGCGTAGTCCGATATGCCCAGAGTACACTGGGCAACTCATCCACCCACTTTCCCTTTGCTGCTTGCAGCCTCTTCTTTATCCCATCCAAGATAACTTTGTTGGACGCTTCTTCTTGTCCATTGCTTTGAGGAAAACTTGGGGTTGAAAAATAATTCTTGATTTTGAAATTTGCACAGAAGCTTTTGATTAGCTTACTGTCAAATTGTATTCCATTGTCTGCAACTATTGCTCTTGGGATCCCAAACCTTGTGATGATGTTCTTCCATATGAAGTTCTTCACATCCACGTCTCGAATCTTGGCAAGGGGTTCAGCTTCTACCCACTTGGTGAAGTAATCTGTTGCTACTAGCAAGTACTTCCTTTGTCCAGTTGCTTGAGGCAGTTTTGCAACAAGATCCATGCCCCATTGGGCAAACGGCTAAGGACTGGATACTGGATTTAAGTCTGCTGCTGGTTGGTGTATCAAAGGTGCAAACTTTTGGCACTTTTCACACTTCTTAACATAGGTTTCTGCATCTTTTTGCATGTAGGGCCACCAATACCCTTGTGTAATGGCCCTATGAGCAAGTGACCTGCCCCCAGCATGGCTTCCACATATTCATTCATGTATCTCGTATAGAAAATCTTCAACCTGTGCAGGATGCACACACCTCAGAAGGGGTCCAGTAAAAGATCTTCTGTAGAGGTGCCCTTCTGCGGTCAAACTGAATCTTGCCGACTTCAGTCTGATCTTGTGTGCTTCTTTTCGATCATCTGGCAGCTTCCCATCTCTAAGGAACATTATTATTGCATCCATCCAACTTGGTCCCATCTCCACACACATTGCTTCGTGCTCTGTGTTCAGTGGTTCTGTGCTTGGACCTGGCAAGTAGTCAATCATTATCGTTCTTGCCTCTCTAGGCTTCATTGCACTAGCCAGGTCGGCCAGAGCATCGGCATGGCTGTTGTCATCTCGGCTTACCTGCTAAAGTCGGAAATTTTGAAATAAGGCTATTAGTCTTCCTACTTCCTTTGCATAAGCAAACATCCTTTCATCTCGGGCTGCATATTCGCCTGTTGATTGGTTGACTATGAGTTGGGAGTCACAGAAGACTATTACCTCGTCGACTTCCATGGTTGCTGCCAGCTTTAACCCTGCAATTAGTGCTTCGTATTTTGCCTCATTGTTTGAGGCTTTAAACCCCAAACGAATGGATTGCTCCAGTATCTGCCCATCTGGCGACACTAATACTACTCCTGCCCCCGCTCCTTGTTGGTTTGAACTTCCATCAACAAACAACCGGAATGAGTCGCCAATGTAAATGCTGCAGGGCCTTAGTTTCTCTTCCTTCCTTTGTTCGGCTGTCCCCTGCTGGGTTCTTTTTTGCTCACTTGGTCGTTGCATACCTTGGCTCAACGGAGCCCGATGTATGACGGCTTCTGGTGTGAATTCGGCCACAAAGTCGGCTAAGACTTGGCCTTTGATTGCTGTCCTCGGTCTGAATTCCAGGTCATATTGGCCCAAGGCTACTACCCATCTGGCTATTCTGTTTGTTAGATCTCCTTGCTGTAGCAGTGACCTCAAAGGATGCTTAGTCAACACCACGATTCTGTGGGCTTGAAAGTAATGATTCATCTTCTTGGAAGCCATTACTAAAGCCAGTGTTAACTTCTCCAAGGGCAAGTACGTGGTCTCTGCATCTGCCCAGGTTTTACTCACGTAGTAAACTGCCTTTTGCTCTCCCTTTTCTTCTCTGACTACTACTGCACTCACTGCATGCTCCAAAACTGCCAAGTATAGGAACAACTCCTCTCCAGGTACTGGGTTTGAGAGAACTGGAGCTGTGGTCAAATACCTCTTCAAGTCGACCAAGGCGGCTTCGCACTCCTCGGTCCATAAGAAGTCTGTGGCTTTCTTTACTAAGCTGAAGAAAGGCTTGCACTTGTCTGAGCTTCTGCTTATGAACCTATTCAGGGCTGTAGCCCTTCCAGTCAACATCTGCACTTGTTTTGCCGACGTCAGGCTCTTCAGCTCTAAGATGGCCTTGATCTTATCTGAGCTAGCCTCAATGCCCATTCTGGTCACCAAGTATCCCAAGAATTTACCGGATCCAACTCCAAATGCACACTTCGATGCATTGAGTCAGAGCCGATATGTTTTAAGGATGTCAAAGACTGCCTTTAAGTCTTCCAGATGATCCTTAGGTTCCCTAGTCTTCACGACCATGTCGTCGATGTATACCTCTATTGTTCGGCCAATTAGGTGTTTGAACATCTTGGTTACCAATCTCTGGTAAGTTGCTCCTGCATTTTTCAACCCAAAAGGCATCAATCTATAGCAATACAGCCCTTTTGGGGTGATAAACACAGTCTTCTCCTCATCTGGAGGGTACATGGCTATCTGATGGTACCCCCTGTAGGCATCCAGGAAGCTCATCCTTCCATGCCCCGAAGTGGCATCCACCAATTAGTCAATCTTGGGTAATGGGAAACTGTCTTTGGGACAAGCCTTGTTTAGGCTGGTAAAGTCCACGCAGACCCTCCATTTACCATTCTTTTTCTTTACCACCACTGTATTTAATAGCCACGTCGGGTAATTTATCTCTCGAATGGCTCTGGCCTCCAGAAGTCTGTCTACTTCCTCTTCCACTGCCTCAACATGCATCAACGTCGGCCTTCTTGATCGTTGGATTATGGATTTGACCGACCTGTCTACGTTCAGTTTATAGCAAGTGACCTCGGGGTCAATTCCAGGCATCTTATAAGGCGTCCAGGCAAACACCTCAATATTTACTCTCAAGAACGCCTCCAGTTCTTTTTCCTCTTCCTTGGCTAAGCCTGAGCCGAGAAGGAAGAAGCATTCCTTATGCCCTTGCTGGACAAGGATTTTCTTTAGGGCTTCTTCATTCTTCTTGGCTAGCTCTTTGCCGATGTCCTCTAGGACTTCCATGTCCTCGTCTTCGATATCTGCTGTTTCTGGTTCTCGTATGCTGCAGGTGGATTTCATTGCTGCCATGGAGCAGTTCTTTGCCTGCAGCTAATCCCCTCTGACCTCCTCTATCCTATGCTCTGTTGGGAACTGCAATAGCTGATACAATGTTGAGGGAACTACCCCCATTGCATGCAGCCATGGCCTTCCCAAGATAGCATTGTAAGGGGAGGGTGTGTCAATTATGGTGAACTCTGTTTTTATCTTTTTGGTGCCAGCCTGCACCTCCAAACTTGCTGCTCCCAGTGGCCACATCGGCGTTCCATTGAACCCAACCATTGGGTCATTGGACTGCTCCATATCGTCTAGGTGAAGGCCAAGCTCCTTGTAACACCTGACATACATGATGTCACAAGAACTGCCTTGTTCAATTAGGATGTGCTTCACTTGGTATTCCCCAACCTGGAGGGATACTACCAAGGCATCATTGTGTGGATGTTGTACCATCTTTAGGTCTTCTTCAGTAAAGGACACCACTGGTTCCTGACTCTCGTCTGCCCTAGGCCTCTTCTTCCTGACCTGATACACATGTTGTAGGTGTCTTACCTTCTGGGTTTCCCCTCTGATCTCATTCTCATTCACCTTTGAGTGAATCACATTGATTACTCAAGGTTCGCTTGCCTACGGTTGTGGTGCTGGTGGGGGTGGTGCAGTTGGTGCCTGGGGCAATCTTGTCTGTTCCTCTCTTGTCTTGGCCTCGTCTACCAGGTCTCTTAAATGGCCCTGTCTTACCAGGTCTTCCAGATGTGTCTTCAGGGCTCTGCACTCCTGGGTCAGATGTCCAACTTCATTGTGGTAAGTACAGTGCTTACCAAGACTTCTTCCCATAAATTCTCCTGGTACCCTTGCTGGTGCTCTGTAATAGGGCTAGTTTCGGATTTTCTCCAAGACTTTGTAAACCGGGATTCAGAATACGGTTATGACTACCTGTGCAGCGCTTAGTCCTGCCTCCGGTTTGTTGTTACCACCATCACCTCGGCCTCGCTTTAGCAAGCCGTTCTTCTTCTCTGGTTTCGGTGCCTTTGTCCCTGGCGTGTCCTCCTCGGCCCTGGCATACTTTTCTATCCTGTCCATAAGTTCCTCCATGCTTTTTGGCAATGTCTTTGCCAGTGATTTTCGGAGCAGGCAATCATCTTTCAGGCCATTTTTAAATGATACGATGGCCACCTCTTGGTTGTATTCTGGTATTCGGTTGAATACCTCATAATACCTTTTGGCATAGGCCCTCAGGCTTTCGTCATCGCCAATTTTCAGAGCTATCAGGGCATCTACCCTCAATGGCTGTAGTTTGTTTGTCACGAACCTGACCACAAACATCTCGGCAAGGCTTTCCCAGGTTTTCACAATTCCTTTCGGCAACTTGTGAAACCAGTCCGATGCGATTTTCCCGAAGGATGAGGGAAACACCTTGCAAAGCAACAGCTCGTTCCCAGTGTACAAGGCCATCGAGTTCAGGTATAAACCGACGTGAAAGTTGGGGTCCAACTTACCATCGTATATCTATAACCTCGGCATACTGAATCTTTTTGGGGCGTCAAATTTGTCCAACTCTATTGAGAATGGTGTTCTTGGCTTAACCGGGGAGGTTACCTCGGCATTTTGTTGCTTCCTCTTGAGGTAATCCCTTAAGTCCTCTTTGGTCCGCCCAGGAGCTCGGCTATCTCCGGGTTTTACCCTCTTTGGTGCAGTACTGCCTGTGTCATTGTGAGTCCTCTTGGACCTTTCTCCATTAGTTACGTCGAAGCACAAGTCCTGCCCTTGAACATGCCAATGTTCTTTGGGGTCAGCTTCCTTGGTATGATGCGTCCTCCATGAATCTCCTCTTCTTGACTCTTTTCGCCCGACCTCCCTTGAAGGCCGATGAGAGTGTTTCTCAGTTTTGGTGTGCTGGGGGACTGTTTTCTGCCCATCTTTCCGGGCATCTTTCTTGGTCGCTGGAATCGGTGTATCCTGTAGTGGGAAGGGTGGCTGCATGATGTTGTTCTGCATCATGAAATTGACCACTGTTTGTAGGTCCGCCAATTTGTTCGCCATGGCCTTTACCTCATTGTCCCTCCGCAGGCATCTTTTTTTCCATACCTGGAGGTCGTCCTCATTGTAATACCCGCTTCGGTCCGTTTTCTTTGGTACGTCGCCCCCCTGGCCGACGTCCTTTCCTTCGTGATTCTTATCGTGAGTCTCTTTATTGCAGTCATTTTCTTCGACGTCAAGGTCTACAGGTTTCCTACTCATAGTAGGAGTGTCGTTCCCAACCTTCTCTTTATGTCCATCGTTAGCCATCTATTCTCCTTTCTTTCCCACAGACGGCGCCAAATTATGTGAGTAGATTTTTGACCACACTGCCAAATTAGTACTCAACTAGAGAGCACTGGCAGAATAGATGATGCCTGAATGACCTGTCATAGAAAAGAAGAGATTTCGGCGGTGGTTCGTCCACTCGGGGGCACTTTGACGATCAAGTCAGTAAACTATCTCTCAAAGATAACCAATAGTGCTTAACTCTCTAGACAGAACATAAAAAGCATACCTTAGACCCATGGGGGTGCCTCCCTTTTATAGCCAACACAATCCTAGTCCCAATAGTATTCTAGCTCTAATGGACTTAGGATTATTGCTAATCTTGGACTCCCAGTAAGATTAGGATAAACTCTCTAAGAGTCTTATCTTTACCCAAACTGAAGTCCTTCCTCATTTTAGGACTCTTGTCCCTTATCCGTTTATCCCGGATTCCAGTATTCTCGCAGATAACCTCGGTCTAACCGAGATGATCTCGGCGTCATGACAAGGACACGTGGCACCTCGGCTGTCACTTCGGTGACACCTCAGCTACGTATTGTCACTCAAAAATTATATCCCCACAAGGGGGCACCCAGATCTACTGAAGAATTGAAAAGTTCATTAAAGAAGAGAGAATCTTAATATATTTATAGTTAAAGAGTCATTTCCAAAGCTAATCAAAAAGCCAAAATAGCTTTCTTGGATTTCAAATTCAAAAGTGGTAAGAAAACAATCAAATAAAATCTTTAAGAAGTCCAAATCGAAGTCCAAGTTGACTAAATAAGTCTTTCTCAAAAATCATAACCCAATTGTAAATAGAAAACATTAGAACCAAATCAATTTGGGAGTGAATAATGAGCCAAAAACTAACAGATCTTTCGTGAGATTTTTAGCTTCTGCACCAAATCAAATGCAAAACTAAGAAATATAAAATGAAACAAAGATCCATATAGGCAAGATATCAACATACCAAACAAAAAATTAGGAAACCAAACAAGTGCTTTGATGCAACCCAAACCAAAAAGACTAAAAACAAAATGAACCGATTAAAATGCTTGAGTCATACTTGTTACGCCCCAAAATAATAGGAACCCAAATCCAAGAGTGAGATGAACTAAAGGATCAAACATAAGAGTAACACCAAGAGCAAATCAATCATATTAAGAATTTGAGTAGGAGTCAATATGAAATTGAAACTAAGAGAGTAGATAACCAGCACTTCGATATGCATTTCACACAAAACATGAATTTACAAACTCTTTTGCAACGTCTGTCCGTAATTCTAGGTGACATGATATAAATAAGATATGAATACATTCATCCAAAATTCTCATCTTTACAATATAAACAAGATAATTGCATTATGACTTACACAAATAAAAAAGGGCATTCCCCCTATCACATCTGGGTTCCTAGTTATTTACATGCAAGCACAAAAAAGGCCCAAGGTGATCACATATAAGTAAGAAGTGTAGGGCCGTCCTTGCCCATCCAAACATGATGCACTATCCAATCTTGAAAACTGTTAACCACGACTAGATGAACCGAAGTCCAATAGGAAAATTCTATGCTTAAGAAAATATGCCCAAACATGGAATATGATCATGATGTAAGGTGATATACATTATAGATTTCCAAAATGGTGACATTTCCAATTTACCAATATAGTACGAGATAATCAAAATAATTTTTTTTCATAATCAAGTTTCAAACAAGACAACTCATTAATGAATCCCTAGGTCAGTATCTGCCAGTGATCTTAAAATGCATGGACCACCAAAAAATCACCCCCATTTTACTGGTTATTAGTTCGAAGGAAAGCGGTACCTACTCCCGCACGAGTTTTTGATCTTTTACCGTGGACACTCTCACCAGCTTAATTCACCAAATATACCATTCGAATTCATTACTCAACCAATATCAGAACATGATTCAACAATAGTTCAATTTCTCAACAATGCAATCCTCCACCAATTAATAACAATTCATGTATATATAATAATTATACTAAACATCAATTTTTCTCAAACGGGAAACAATTCCAAGCTTTCAATAAAAATAATCCGATTTTCATATTTCCAATTTCCACATTTCTGAAATAGGTTTAATTAACAATATTTATCATTAATTTCACAAATAAAAGGGTCACTTTCAATTTCTCCACATTCGTAAAACTCAAGTGACTTAGGTTTTCCAAAACTTGGATCTTTTCCCTTCCAATACAATATACAAATTATATAATGTCCAATTTGTAGTTTTAAGAGAAAGAGTGAGCACAATCGAAGATTTTAATCAAAACCCAATCCACATGCAAGATATGCAAAACTTTTCACATTTCATAGAGATAATACTGCACATTCACAATATTAATCATATTCAAACAAAAGTAAGAAAATTCCTACCTCAAGCTAGAGAAGGAGAAGGAAGAAGAAGATCAAATATCCAAATTGTTCCAAACGACAATTGGGTTTGGTATAGTTGAAGCTCTCGACGCGCCCTACAACTTTAATAAATGGACTTTTGAAAATTTTCCACTCTAGCTGATGAAATCAAGACTTAAAGTTAGAGTGTGAAAGTACAGGGAGTAAGAAATCTTAAGGATAGAGAGAGAATATAGAGAGAAAAGTAGCGTGAAAATATCTAAGGTCCCTATATAATAGTGTAGCATAAAAATCAGACCAAGAACATGATTTTTCAAGCACTAAAGTCAAACATACCGCTCGAGTTGTCAAAAGTTTACTCGAGCGGTGAATTTGTGCTTGCAGTATCTCTGTTTTTGAAACAAGCCGCTCGAGTGGACAGTTGTTCACTCGAGCGGTGCTTGGATGTGTGCAAGATGTCTATTTTTGAAAGGAAAAAAAAAAAAGAGCTATCCAAGTCTGTAACGAGTCGAATAAAATTTGATTTATTTATTTATTTTCTTCTTTTCACTATCTGTTTTGTAATCTTCTTAATATATTTGTGGGCTTGGGTATTTTGATTGGAGTTAGATTGGTATGAATTTTTAAATCATTTAATTGAACAATTATGATTATAGTTATGTTGTCATGGATCGTTCTATTTAAATTGGTAAAAACAAACTGTCATGACTCGAAACCACCCCTAGAGGTTTAGGCCGTGACCGGCCAATAATCTCAGATTACCTCTGGCCTCAAAGACAAATCAAATAATTAAAAATAATAATGAGGCACTGCAGAAGCAATATAAAAATACAATCATGTCCATCGAGCGCTACGTACATGAAAGTCCATAAGTAATTAAAACTTTAACTTTCTCTTAGATATGAACACATAGTTACATCAAACATCTTAAACACTTATATAAAATATCCATACATAACAAGTTCTAAAAACAAAAGAAAACTGAACAAAATAACTTGATCCACAAGGTTGACACAGCTTGGCTCCACATGAGTCTAAGATCGCTCCACCACGGAGGCACTCCAAAATGGTTTGACAGAAGGGTGGATTCCCGAGGTTGCTCTACATTTGACACTCCATTTGCTCACCTACATATATATAGGGGAAGGGGGTGAGCTAAAGTCCAGTGAGTAATACCAGTATAAAGAGGTTAAATGAATGATATCTATTGTAATACAAAATCATATCACATGGGTTTCGAAGCAAATTATAACTAAATACTTATAGTATCAAAGTTCACAAATCATATAACAAAGGGCCACAATATTGTTTCTCCTAAGCTAGGGCCTGATTAACAAAAGGCTACAGTGTTGTTTCCCCCAGGCGAGAGCCTCATAGCAAAGGGCTATGGTATTGTTATCCCCAGGCGAGGGCTACATTAAGGATGCCACAATTATATTTCAAAAGAAGCAATCATTCATTCTTATCGAAATAGCATTTCAAAATAATATTCTTAAAGTAAATCAAAATATACTTTGACAACATATCTTTACAAAGATATTACTCACAGTGGGCTGCCACTGATGGTAGACCTTGGTTGACCACCTACACAAACACACAACACAGATACACATTGAAATTGGAAACACAAGCTCGTAACAAATACATATCTTAATCCAATTCTCTTACGTATGTTTTTAGCTTATTCCATATCTAAGGATGTTTAAATTGTCATGCCCCAAGCCTCGTGACAACGCTGCACACTCATCTAAGTGAGCATGCAAGGCTAAGAGTCCAATAAAATAAACCAACAATATAAAATACTCAAATTAAATCTTTAATTATCATAATGCCAAAATCCATAAATAATAACGATCCTTATCATATGAAATTGTCCACCAAGTCCACTAATATAATCCATTAACAAAATAGTAAACCAAGTAACTTAAATCATAGTCCTACTCTCAGCACTCCCACAAGTAAAAACCCGCAGCTCTACTCCTCAGAATCTGAAAAAAATAAAATAAAGGTAAGCTAGACAACCTAGCAAATAACCAACCATCACTGCTAGTTGGATCAAGTATATACAAAAAATAGTCGATAACCGATAAATATATTTTTGCTACAATTCAATAAATGAACAATTATTTTGTAAGATGGTTTCATAGTTGAAAATAAGCAATATAGCAATACATTTTAATTGGAAAGACAATGAGATAATTCGAAAAAATTTCGTTGTTCCAATCGATGGTTTGATATTTAGATGGTTCAATAATTCGATTCACAAAACTCAAGTCATGGTGACTACGGTCACTTAGCCCGTGACATGGCCCAGAACCATACATAGGTCGGTGGTAAAGCCCTAAAAGAAATTAGTTTATGTGCCAATAAATAACCCCCATTGGCTAGGGTCCAAATCATAATTAGACTAGAGTGATAGTTAAATAAAATATTCGATATTTTCAGAATAAACATTTGGTACAATTTTTAGACTAGTTTCACAAAATATTCAAATAATTTTCATAATAATATCCGATGTTGTTTTATCTTGACCTATATTTTATTTTAAGAGAACATGAAGGCTATAAATAACTAATCATAATTTCAAACGATTCAATAGGAATAAAAATGAACAAATAGTGATAGAGGGTACTTATCTCAACAGTTAAAATAATGTCCCAAAGTTAACTCCAAATACCCAACTCCACCATTTCAATCACACGAACCTAATAAATATAAGCTCAAATAAATTAATATTTTTATGTCTTTCACGCATCCACAAGAACCCACTATACATATGAAATGCTTTAATATACAAGAAATACCAAATCAATTCCCCCAATTTAATAGCCAAACACACATTATCCGATATACCAAACTCTATTGTCAAAACTACACCTACACAAACTATTATTGCACTGCTTCAACAACCCACACAATTACACTATACATGTTGAACCACACATCCAAAATCTCAACACTTAGGCATCCACATAGATTTCCTTTCCCATAATGTTTAGACTGCCTATTGATCCATATACAAATAATAAACAATGGTGCAGAAAGGTACCTCAATCAATGGGCATGTCAAGAATGTTCTGCGCCCTCTGTTTTGTAACGCCCCAAATTTCTAGCCCAAATGATAATACAACAATCATGACTCTTTCAAGGGAAACCGAATATAAATCTCTAAACTTACATTACATAATACAATAGTTCTTCATGCAACAATACCTGAATCCAACAACAAGTAAATAAATAAATAAATACCCCTAAGGGTTTACAAGTTTCCAAGGCTTGAGCCTGGTTACACAAAACAGTTATTCAAACCCACACACATATAGCCTTTTGCTTACACACAGAGTCACAGCAAAATGAGAGTCTTGTATTCTCAACACACATTTCCTCACCTTTAGTTAGGCGGCATCACCACATCTTTTCCTGCACAAAAATCCCGTAGGGTGAGCATAAAGCCCAATAAGAAACCCTTAACAAAGTATATACATTTTATACAAGTCTCAAGAGATGAAATGCACATGTTATGCGATGCCCTTTTTGAAGAAAAATCACATTTTCATCTTTTGAAAACCATCATGCTCAATGATGTCATGCAATTTCAATTGTTCAAAACTTAACAATTCATTTCAAGGGCGGTAAATACGACTCTGGTAATCCCTAGGTCGGTGTCTATAAGTAAACTATACAAGTACTACCAAATTGTCATTTTTACTGGTATTAACCGGAAGGCTCGACCCCTATCCACGCCGGTTTTCGGTCTTTCACTCCGAACTCTCAGGCCAACTTATTCAATATCATCTACACCACCTATCAAGACTTACCAATGTATTTACCCCAAAACCATTTCATGAAAACTTGTTTCTCAACATTCTTTTCTCAATGCAAGTTTTCAAATCAACTTTCAAAGTTTAATGTAATCAAATGAAATGTTATGTTAATAACACAAGATGAATATAAATACTTTTATTTCAATTCATCATCCAAAGAATAACACAATTCCATCTTCTCAAGTATCCTCAACAATTAGTCATTTCAAGACTATTTCAACGTTTTGAACAATAATTTCCAAAATGAACAATGATTCTCATATTCTCTGAAATTTATCATTTATATAAACATAAATAAGAAATTTTACAAACATCCTTTTATTTTGACACACAAAATAAATACAACAGCATCATTCATGGATTTTCAGTCTCTTTTAAAAAAATCTCCAAATTCTAGGTTTTCTCACGAAAACTATACAACTCAAATCCTTTGAAAGAAAATTTTTCAAAATCATATTTTCTTCAATCAACGAAGATCAAAACCCATAAGATCATTTTAAAAGAACAAGAGACAAATCCACTTTCAAAATCGCTCAACTTCTTGAATCAACAATCAATTTTCAAAGCTATCGAACGATGATTTTGAAAATCATATAGATCTTGCAAATATATATATATATATAACTCTAAGAAAATCCCTACCTCAATTTTTGAAGAAGAAATGAGATGAAACCCCCAAAATCAACGATGTCGAACCTCGATCTTCACCGTACACAACGAAGCCCTTGAGAAGTTAACCAACTTTCATGAAGAACTTATGGTAGAACTCTAATGGATCTTGAGAAATCAAGGTTTTGATCCAATTTGGCGTAGGGAAATGTAGAGAGAAGGGGGAAGAAAGGGCTTTTAGAGAGAGAGAGATATACAAAAGTGATCTGAAATATCAGATTCACAAACTGATATAACATGGTCCGCTTGAGGGTGGAAAGCCCCGCTCGAGTGTCAAATACACTTTCCCAGTACTTTTGTAGACAGGTCAAACTTCTGAAACCAAACATTCTCCGCTCAAGCGCATAAACGGCCACTCGAGCGGATAATCAACTTCTAATGCATTTTGCATTTTTGCTATGGGGGCGCTGCCCTAGGACCCGCTAAGGGGCGCTGCCCCCTAGACCGCAGCGAGCTGACCGGGCAGCTCGATCCCCGCCAGGGCATTGCCCTTGGACCTGTCAAGGGGCACTGCCCTCTGGACCCCAGCTAGCTGACTGGGCAGCTCGATCCCTGACATACTCAGCGAAGTGGCAAAACTGGGATTGCTACATGTTTCTACCGCCGCTTCTCCTTGAATCCTCTGCGCAATTGTGATAATAAAATAATATAAAACCCTTTTTCTTTTTCTTTTTAACATAAAGGGTTATTAACCTAATTTCTTAAAATTACTAAATTACCCATACAAATTAATTTAACTACTACTTTATCCAAAAATAATTCTATACATAACTTGGGTTTTACATAAATAATGCAAAAATGCCTATAAGGGCATGAGGATGCAAATATGCACTTATAAGTATTAGTCAAAATTTGCTAAAAACATAGTCTTCGCTCGAGCGCACACTTGGTCGCTTGAGCGGTGTGGCTTGACTGCAAAAGTATTGGTTGCTCAAAATGTGCACTCGATGGTTGCTCGAGCCAAGTGCTGAACAAACGTGAGTTCGCTTGAGCGCACACTTGAACTCTCGAGCCAACTGCCAAAGGACTGTAAAAATACAGGATGCCTGTGAAGTTCGCTCGAGCCAATGTTCTTTCGCTCGAGTAAACTGGGCGAATTCTAGGTTTTCCAGAATTGAGTTTGAAGTTTAAAAACACTCATTTCATGTTCAAAGCTTGCATGGTTAGTCTCAAAAGCTTCGAAACTCTTTATAAAACATGAATACTTGGAAATTATGAAGCCATAAAACCCAATTCTCTTTCAATTCTTCAAAACAAAGTTCAAAACATTCTGTTTTTGTCATGCATGTATTAAACTCAACTTTTTTCTTTTCAAAACATGTTTATATGAGATGTTGAGTGTAAAATCATGAAGAATCTCAAGAAATAACATTTGTAAGACCCATGCATGTAAGAATTTGTAGAAAGCTAAGTTCAAAGATGGAGAATTATGCATGCATGTACACAATTCACTCAAACTCACTACACTCATGGTGATTCTAATCCTTTTCTTTCAAATTCATGCAAATGGTCCTACAACTTGGTGAATTCATCTTCTTACATGGATTATCTTCATGAATTAAGGGTAAAGATCATACCTAGAGCTTAAAGTTGGCCTTAGATTAACTTAATCATTTCAAACTCTCTTGAATCTCTCTTCTCTTTCTCTACAAGTGTTGTCTCTCTTTTTCTCTCTCAATTTTCAACTCAAGAGTTGTAGAAATGAAGTCCTAAGCTTGATTAGCACATATATGTATAGGTGTATTAAGGCTTAACTAATTAAATGAGATTGACTAATCAATTGGGCTTAAATCTAATCAATTATAATTAATTTGTTTTAATTATTTTGATCCGAATTAAATTTTAATTAAATTTACCATATGATTTGAAATATTTCAATTAGCCTATTGAATTTGTCAATTTTGGTTTCTGGATCCGTATGGGCTTTCAATTTCGAATTCTAAGTCGGTATTCTAATAGATAATTCACAAACAGACAGATAAGCATGAATTAAGCACATAATCACACAACTATGCTCAATGAAATAACATATAAAAATAATATGGAGGTTCGAGTTATCACGGTCTTCCCCCCTTAGGAAGTTTGATCCCCCAAACTTAAGTTACCTCCATTTGGAAACAACTCTGGATAACATTGTCTTATTTCATCCTCATTTTCCCATTTAGTTTCATTTCCGTAGTATTCTTTCCATTCAAATTTTACTATAGAAATCGATTTGTTCCTCAACTACTTGACTTGTCGATCAATAATCTGAATTGGCTTTTTGTTGATGACATGTTGATTTATTCAAAGAGTAGGGAAGAACATGAACAACACCTTAGAATTATCCTACAGACACTCAGGGAGAAACAATTGTTTGGAAAATTCAAGAAATGCAAATTTTGGTTGAATGACGTTACATTTTTGGGGCATGTCATTAATAGAGAGAGGATATTTGTTGATCCACAGAAAATTGAGGCAATTGTTAATTGGCCTACTCCAACTAATGTAACAACAATTTGTAGTTTTATAAGTTTGGCAGGTTACTACCGGAGATTTGTCAGAGACTTCTCTAAGATTGTTGTGCCATTAACAGAATTGACCCGAAAGAGAGAACCATTCGTGTGAACAGAAATAGAGAGAAGATCAGTTTCTTAAAAAGGTGTATGACGAGTTTGAAACTAAGCCCAGAACGAGATTCACCATTGAAGAACAAGTATTGAAATTTCAAGGAAGACTTAGTATTCCTAATGATGCAGAACTAAAAAGAAAGATTTTAGAAAAGGCTCACAAGTCAATGTTTGCTATGCATCTGGGAAATACTATGATGTACCAAGACTTGAAACAAGTGTACTAATGGCCAAACATGAAAAGGGAAATTGCCGACTACAATTCTAAACGCCTTCAATGTCAACAGGTGAAAGCTGAACACTAGAAACCCGCAGGTTTACTTCAGTCTCTTCCCATTCCAGAATGAAAATGGGAACATATAACCATGGACTTCATTGTCAGTCTACCATGGACATCTAGAGGTATGAATTCTATTTGGGTTATTGTTGATAGATTGACAAAATCTGCTCACTTTCTTGTTGTGAAAACTTTGTTTAATGCTTATAAACTTGCCACTATTTGTATTGATGAAATCATTCGATTTACATGGGGTTCCGGTATCTATTGTGTCAGATAGGGATCTTAAATTTGTTTCTAGATTTTGGCAAAGTTTGCAATAGGCAATGGATACAGAGTTGAGATTCAGCACTTCCTTTCATCCATAAACCAATAGACAAACCGAGAGAACTATCCAAACGTTGGAAGACATGCTTCGTATGTGTGTCTTAGAATTTCAAGGTAGTTGGGAAACTTACCTACCATTGGCTGAGTTTGCTTATAACAACAATTTTCACTTGAGTATCAGCATGGCACCATATGAGGCGTTCTACGGAAAGAAGTGTACGTTTCCAGTTTGCTGGACCAAGGTTGGTGATAGAGCTTTGTATCGGTCTGAACTTGTTCAAGAAACAATCGAGAAGATAAGAATCATCCAGTATAGGCTTAAGACTGCCTAGAGCTGATAGAAACGTTATGTTGACCAGAGAATGAGGGATTTGAAATGTGAATTAGGAGATCATGTGTTTATTAGAGTAATGCCGATGAAGGGGAAAACAAGGTTTGGCAGAAAAAGGAAGTTAACTCCACGCTATATCGGGTCATTTCAGATTCTAGGAAGCTTAGCCCTATTGCTCATCGTATTGCTTTACCGCCAGGAATCGAACAACCTTTTGATTTCGACTTTGTGAGGCCTGCTCAGCAATTTTTAAGTTTTAATTATTTTTTCTTTTAGTTATTAAATCTGTATATAAAATTTAATAGTCAAGTCTTATTTCACTAGCCCATACTTAATTATTTTGGCTCATATTTAATTATGTAAATGGTGGTGTAGACACCCCATTTTTGACCGACCTTAAGACTTAGACGTCATCGATTGAGTGCTCGATGATTGCGCATGTTGTGCTCGTTCTGAGGTTTTGGAGTTTCGGCTGAGGTCCTTACTCCCGGACCTCGGGACCTTTTTATGCTTTGCTTCGGTTTGTGGACCAGGTCTTGCTTTCTCTTCTCGGAGGGAGGGAGAGGTCTTGCAGACCATCTCTTAGTGGCCGTAGGCTACTTTTCGTGGTCGCAGGCTATTGTTCCCGTTTGGAGACCAGTTTTCGATTTTCGGAGCCGTCGGCCGGACACCTCAGTTCGGGACCGCTTAACATTCTCTGTTTGGCACGGTTTTTGGCACACACCTTGTTTCCTCTGCCTAGAGGGACACTGCGGCCCGGGAGACCACCTTTGTGGTCGCATGCCACTTTTGGTGCTTAACAGCCTGTTTTCGGGGCACCCGGCCGCGCGTTTGCCCCCCAAACCCTCGTTTTGCATCGGTGTTAGTTCATTTTTGGCATGAACCTTGTTTTTCATTGTTTGGGAGGTGGTACAAGGGTGGGAGACCACCTTTTCTCTTGGAGACCACTTCTCTCTCCGCCAGCCAGTTTTCTTGTCGGGAAACTGGTCTCCTTGGTCTTTAGGCCACATTTGTTGGTCTCCCACCACACCACTAGCTTGCATTCAAAGTGGAGACCACCAATTGGAGCTGCCGACCACCTTTTTGTGTGGGAGACCACCTACCCTGGTCGGCCGACCAGGGGAAGTGGTCGACCGACCATCTTTTCTGGTCGGCCAACTTTCTCCTGTTTTGTCTGACTGAGTGGATGCCAGCTGTGCCAGCTAGAAGGCACAGACTGTATCCTCCATACACGTGTATGGAGGATTTGCATCCTTGCTTTAGCTTCTTGAGGAAGCTTGAACCCTTGCTCTAGCTTCTTGAGGAAGCTTGAACCTTTGCTCCTCTATAAGAGAGGGCCTCCCTCTCCTTATACCTGGTTCCAAAAAATTTGTTTAAGGCAAAATATATATCCCTCTCTATATCTCTACATTTTGGGTTCAAAAGTGCATTGTTCTTGGCCTATTGCACCACACCTCATAGCCACACACCTCCACCATTGATCTGAGGTTCTTGGAGGGTATTTTCAGAGGTTAAAGAGTTGGTTTTGGGCTGGAGAAGTTGCTGGTTTTGCTGAGCTTCAAGGGTAATCTCTTTTCCCTCTTTTAAAGCTTTGTCTTGATCACTCTCTTAGCCAAACTTGCATGCTTATTTGAGCTTTTTTGTCAACTGAAAAAAGTCTTGTTTTGAGGTCCTTTTGATGTTTGTTTAAGACCATTTTGGTGTTGAAGGTCATCTACCCTTTTGCATGCTTTAAATAGCCTTGTTTTGTGCCATGCCATAAAGCCTTTGATTTAATCTTTGCTTAGCCTTCCTACCACTGAAATCCCGTGGATTTTCAGTGGTGAACATGTGGTTTTGAGGGTCAAAATCAGAGAGGGGTGACCCTCTCTGTTGTTGTCTTGTTTACTAGCATTTTTGGCCTACCAAATGAGCATATGTTATACCATTTGGAGGCCTAGTTCAGGCACTTTTTGGTGACTTCTAGGACCTGCCTAGGCTCTGACCATGGCTGGTTTGGTCCCTTTTTGCTTGCTTCTTGCATGTGTAGAGTAATCCCTTTCATGGCTTATCAAAGGAGCATGTCATTCTTGCATGTATTGGTCTTGTTTCAGTGGGTTTTTGGCCATCATTTGGCATGCCATGATTCTATTTTTGGCTGGTTTGGTAGCCTCTCATATGCTTCACATGCTTGTAGTGTAAATCATGTTCACTAGCTTATAATGCATGTTGTTTTGGCCCTCTATGCTAGCATATTTTGGCCATGCTCCAAACTGATTTTGTTCATATTTTGGGCTGCCTTAGCTCTATTTTGAGGCCTCTTGGTCGAATGATGCTTTCCATGTATACTTGTAGTGTAATATTCTTGCCTAGCCTTGAGTTTTGGAGCCCCTTGCATGCTTAACTTGAGGTGTTTCCATGTCTTGGCATCATTGAGCATGTTATTTCAGAGCCTATACTTGTGCCATGTTCCCATGTTTCCACTCTTTAAATGCATTTGAGAAGTTGTGCTTGTATACCTCATTTATGGGCCATTGCATGCGCTTCATTTTTGTGCATTTCAAGCCATCATCTTAGACCATTTTGCCACTGTTTTGGGCCTGAATAGGGACTGTTTGGGGTTGGTTTGTTCATTTGGGCATTGCTTTGCATACCTCTAGTGTAATGCACTTCACTAGCTTTGGTATTTGAGCCATTCAACATGCATACCATGAGTTGTTTGCATGATTCGGGACCATTTTGTATGTCATTTTAGAGCTGGAATATGTGTTGTTGTATGCCATATTTCATCATTTCCATGCTTTCATACAGTTGTATCTTGTGCCCTAGGCTTTGGGCCCTTGCATCTTGCATGTTTGCATGTGTTTTGTTGCCTCATTTTCATCATGTATGGCCACTGATTTGGGTGTGGCTGAAGCCCATTCATTTTGGTTTAAGTCCATTTTGCATCGAGTATGCCATTGTAGTTCATAGCATTGAGTATGCCGCGTTGTCGCATGTTTGATCATTGCATTGCGCATGCCTCGTTCACTTCATTGTGTATGATAGTCTTCACATGTGCATTGTGTATGACATATAGTATCATGTGCATTGAGTATGCCATTGTTAGTTCTTAGCATTGCGTATGCTAGTTTGCATGTTTGCACGTCATCCTTTGCATGTTTGCATGACTTGGTTGCATCGCCTTAGAATTGCATGCTTGAGGTCGCATTGTGCATGCCATTCTACTTGTTGCATTGTGTTTGGAATAGGAGTTAGTCCAAAACACGGGAAACAAGGGACGTTTCATACTCAAGTGATGAAACGTACCTCGATTCTCGGTCGCCGACACTCTTGACTAACACATGATGGAGTTTAGGCATTTATGTGTTTATATGTGCATTCATTTCACATTGAGTCGTGCAATCCGACTCCTCGGCTATCATGCATCGAGACGCGTGATTGGTGGCCCGAGGATCAACGGCTACACTCGCTAGAGCTTATGCAATGATGGGGAGAGTGGTCGTGCACACATGTGTTGCAAATACCTTACTTTCTCTCTCTCTTGCCTTTGTTGCAGAAAATGCAGAAACCAGGAGAAGAAACTGGTCGGCCGACCAGGTTTTCTGGCAAGCCGACCACCTTTTCTGGTTTTCACCACCAAGGGTGGTCGGTAGGTGGTCTCCAATGCCTTTAGCTGGTCGGCAGCCTCCCCCCTAGATTCCCAAGGTAGAGTTTCATCTCCTTGGAGCTTTGTGCAAAGTTTCTGAAATCAATTGCAAACAAAGGCGAGCCAGGGCATCGCGATGGATTTCTCGACAAGGCGACTCAAGCATGCATGCATCCTTTATCATGCAAAGCAGAGCTGGGGCAGCCCATTTTACATAGTTTGCATGCTAGTTTAGTAAATTTGTTAATTAGCTAGTGTTGTGTAATAATTAGTTAATTCGATTCTGTATTATTTATTCGGACCCTCCGTCGAGAGGGCCAACTGTTGTAATAAGTGTGCGTGTGTGTGATGCATGTCTTCCAACCCCACGTCTTTCTCCCTTTTATTTACCAGCTTATGATGGTTAGTTTTAGGGCATGTTTCAATTAGCATCCTTATGCTCGCATGATTGCATCCGTTCATCTGTCTTGCATGCACCGGGCTTGGCGCATCATAGTAACTGCATCGTATTTCAATTCCAAGTTGAATGCGTGTTATCTGTAGCATCTCATATGCTATCTTAGAATAGCCGAGCCTATCTTAGTTGCATTTTACATGCGTTGCATTAGCCATCTTAAACATGAACTAGGATCATGCATTGATTTCTAACATAGCTTTTGTTTTGGCTTGGAGTACTCGGTAAGTGTTTATGCTTTAGCATCCTTGCATGTGTGAGTAACTACCATGATAGCATGCTTGCCATGAGGCTATTTGCTTATGTGAAATAACTGCCTGATTCCCTGTGGGTGAAGGTTGGATTATTTGAGTTGGAACAATTCATTGATTGCGAGTTTTAACCCCACTTGAGAGTGGCAAATCACCATGTTTTCTAAGCCCACTTGAGGGTGGCAAAATCTGTATTTTAGCCTATTTGCGAGTAGCAAACCGTTTTCAAACGAATACGCAATGCTTTGTTCCAACTTAGGTAATCCCAGTCTATACTTGTATGTTGTGCGCATCACATAGTAATTCTAGGTTAATGACCGGAATAAGAACGCATGTGTTTTCAAAACCTCGATATCATGTTTAGTAGTGGCCGATCTTTGATCGGGCGAGCGGGGGTGCTCATTGCATGACCTTCCCCAATCGTACCCAAGTTCCAGAGGCAAGGCAACTTTGGTGATGACGGACACGTGGCCTTAGGCACGAGTCAGGGTTTCTTAAATTCCCCAAAAATAAAATATTTAGGTGGCGACTCTGTATCTGGCAAAGTAGTCCATGTTTGGCACTTCTTTATAAAATCACTTTTTCAAAACGATTTGCCGGATTTGGACTCTTTGGTGATTTATCGATCTTGCATCGCACTTTGCGAGATTAGATTCAGAACCGTGACATCGAGTCCGAACTGTAGTGAGCCCAATGAACAAAACGGGATTTTCCCGGGATGTTCGGGGGACGTCTACAATTTCTGGCGACTCTGCTGGGGAGTTAGAGAACTTGACTCGAACTCATGATATCTTGTTTTGGACTACATTTATGTGTCCCTTTGCATTGCATTTGCATTGTGCGCCTAGGACACCGTGTTTTTCGTATGCTATTCCTGAACGGTTTGCCGAAGGCTTGCTTTTGAGAAGCGTGCCATAAGGCTGACCGGTTGCGGGCTCTGCCACGATGGGAACACAAACCTCGGTTTTTACCGGGGCACCCTTTTTGACCATTCAACCTAGTGCATATTCGGAATCCATAGTGACTATTCCAAACTAGGATAGGTTGCTTACCCGAATGTAGGTTGTTTGAAACCGCTGTGTGCGTAGCGAAACCTTAGCTCCTGACAAAATAGGACAGGGAAACCCTACCCCAACATAGGGGTGTTTTGGATATCATTTGCTTGCTATGTGCTGTCGGAGTATGTCTCTACAGGTTGTATATATCAGTTTGCAAGTCTGGGTATCAGGCCTGCGGGCATCAGTATTTTGAGAATCGGTTATATCTGCGGGTATCAGATTCAGTTTTAGGGCAGTAATTTAGGGAACAGTGATCAGTGGTC